>VYXD01005113.1:476709-610264 GCA_013397195.1 Hylia prasina
AGACAGAGCATGAGACTGAGTCAGTGAAGAGAGAGTGAAAAGACTATTTGAGGCAATGGAAAAGGAGTGGCCTAATTCAGCTGGACATTTTTCCAGTAATCACTGGAGAATGGACTGGGTTGTTTTTTCCTGTAACATACAGATGCTGTTTAGGGGGGATGTAAAGTGCTAGGATAAGTGATAATGAAGTTTTATTTGTGCTTCTTGGGGATAAAAAGAGATTTTGAGTTTTAAGATGCAGATGATTTTAGAAGTAGGGAAAAAAGGAGATTTTGAGTTTTGATATGAAGATAATTTTGGAAACAAGGAAAAAGAATCCTTGCTTTATACTAGAAGAGGCATCCTTAAACCGTACCCCTAATAAGCAGATTATGACCCATATGCACTGTTGGGAAAGCTGCTAATGGGTGAGATTTCACAGTTTGCAAAGGCTCTTTTCAGGCCGCTGCAGATGTGTGGCACCCGAGGACTGTTCCTTGTGTGACCATGTCTCCATGGGACTCAAAAAGACTCCTTTCCGAAAGAACTGATGGAAGATTATTTTTGTATGGAAAACTGACTGAAGTTACAGATTTTGTCTGTCTTCATGTAGTGTGTAGGAAAGTGAATACTTGTGGGGGGAAGAGAAAGATGGTCTGAAAATTTCATCTGTTGTTTAGGGTTTTTTCTTATTTTCTTAATGTGTGTAAATAAATCCACCTTTGTAATTTTAAGGTAAGCTTGTTCTGCTTTTTGAACACTCCTAGTCATATATATAAAATTGCAAACACTAAACCCCGACAATAATAGGTGCATTGGCCGGGAAAGGAACCAGAAATTGGCGAACGTGAAACCATTACATATTTTGGTGTTCCGCCCGGTTATTGTACTAAAACCTTGACTCTGGATAAAGGTTTATTTTCCTACTGAAGTAGTACTTAGTCATGCGAAATATTTTCTAGCTTGAGTTCAGCTTGCTGTTAGTCACTGCTCCGTGCAGTTCACTGGGTTTGTGCCTGTGGCCACATCTCCCTGACCAGAGGCAAAACGCGCCATGGAAGCTCTGCCTTTGCAGGGGTGTTCCCTCTGAACGTCCAGCCCCTGCTCTCTGCTGCTTGTACTGCACATGAGACAGGGCGCAGTTGTTAGGAAGTTATTGAAGAGGAATTACTGTGAAGGGGAGACTCAGGATTAAATTACCTCTGTACCTGCAGGTGCTGCTGGGGAAAAATATTGCCACTGACAGAGATGTAGCTGGGTTTGATCAGAGGAAAAAGCATTCCAACAACTCAAATGGCCTGTTCTCTTACCTTGTCACAGCTTATTCATTGACTGGCAAAGACGTGTTAAAACATTTGGTATATTCTTTCTCCAGCTGTGGATGATACCTAAAAAAATTTAAAATCTTATTTGTCTCAACATGTTCCCCAAGGAGTTACTGCCACTAAAATTTCAGTGGCATTTGCAATAACTAAAAATAATGTAGGAGTTCACTTACATATATTTTAAATTAAATTGTGGCCAGTGAAAATCAGCTAAGCAGATTCTGTTGTGCAAGAATAATAATATGAACAAAAGTTTTAAATTTCCACTTCAGGACCTTGTGGATGTAGATTAAGGCTGTGTTGATTCTTTGACTTTTTTTGTGTATTTCTGACTCATTGTCACTTCAAGCTGTGTGATAGAAATGCAAATCTTGGCACCTGTTAAACATAAGCCGTAGCAGACTGGATTTCCATCAAAATAAGCAGTCCAGTGATTTCTCCTGATAGCCTCTGCCTAGACAGACATGGCAATGATTAGAAGGCTTCCATCAGTTGTACAAGCATCCCATGACAGGAAGAGATCTCAGGCAAAATTACTGACCTCAGCAACAACAGATTTATTAGTTTCTTGTCATATCATACATGAGAGTGAAGTAGGAGTTTGCTTTAGGCTTGCCTAGCAGGAGGATGCTTTTTGAGAGCCCATACATGGGACACCTTCCGGCTCCTTACTCTGATGTGAGAATTTTGCTGGTGGGCTTCACTGCAGAGATTAGCTTTGTTACTTTCTCCCTCCATTTGGACAGCATACTGTACGCTGTCTTCCTTTCACATGTGTGGAGGAGGGGTATGAAAGCATCCAGTACAAGGTCTCAGAGCCCTGTTCAAACCTGATGATTCAGGCTAAAAGCAAGTGGAATATTCCTTCTGTCAGGTCCCTCCATGGAAGTGGAGCCTGTGTGGAAGATGATCTAAGGGATGTGATGGAGAAGGGGCAAGGGAAGAGACAGGGAGTGTCTGGCAGGCTGGAAATGTGCATTTTAAGTATGCTGTTTTACTGTGCTCCAGAAGCAGCTCTGCCTGGCTGAAAGCAGTGAGCTACAGAGTGAGGAGCTGTGAACAAGTAAAGTCCAGACTAGCTGAGCTCATGTGTGTGAGGTCAGTTGTTATTTAAACATACAGCAGTAGCTGCCTTTATCAGGACAAAATAGTTAGAATCTTAAAGAAGTTGGAGATGGAGGCTTTCTGCAGAGATCTTGTGTGGTAGAGGCCTTTCAGGAATTTGCCCCATACCTTAGGGCTGTACTGCTTTTGGTACCAGAGCAGAGGCTGCTGGTGAACCAGGAATGGCTCTTGGGGCTGAAAAGGCTCCTCTAACCAGACTGGTGGCCATCCACTTCAAGTATCTCCACCCTGCAAGACTCAGCAACCTAAAACTATGAGTACAATGTTATTTTAAGAGGGGTTATGACAATGAAAAATTGAATTAAGTTGGTGGATCTCTTAACTATTGAGATGAAAGGGTTGTGAAATTAATATTATAGTTTGAATAGGAAATATTGTATGTCATTTTGTTTATCTACACTGCTAGTGGTACTTATTTAAAAATAGTGATTGGCAAATAAATTACTTGGTTTTTTTTAAAGTGAGGTTTCTGGATAGAGGCTTCAGCCAGTGTTTTAGACCAAACTTCTGATTTACCTCCTGACAAGTCCCAGTGGAAGGACTACATGTGGCTGAATAAGAGGAATGTAAACAGAGAAATACATAAGAATTTGAAGGGCATATTGCTGCAAGCAAGTTTTTGTTGATAGTGATGGGATTAAAGAGAAGCAATTCTACTTAGTTTTTTAAACTAAGAAAAAGTATAGCCAGTAGGAAACTGTACTGTGTTTTGCTGGACACTTCCCTTTCCCTTGAACATTGAAACAAAGAAACCCCCCCACCTTTTACAGGTGAATTTCACTGTCCTTCAGGAAAGCCAAGAAGTAGTGCTGTAGTGTTGCTCGTGGTCTCTTTAGCTGGTTATGAATTTCAGCAGTGAGTTAGTGTGACAGTGGGTCAGCCAGCAGGAAGCAGGTCAGGCATGCTCAGTGCTCTGTCTGCAGGACCCTGTTTCAGAGACAAGTGCACAGAAAGCAAGAGGGATGAGAAGTCTTGCTGGGGACCACTCTGTCACTGGTCCATGCACACAGGGTGAAGTGTGTGCTTCAGGTGAAATTGGTATTGGGAGAGGCAGGAGGCATCTTCATTCATCCACCTATCAGTGAAGTAAGAGTGGAGCTCTGAAAATGCAGTAGGTACATATGCAATCTTCTTCATCCCTGCTTGAAGATTATGGTTTTATCTTTTTTGGAAGAGTCTTTTTCAAGTTTAAGTATTGATGTGAATGCAAACACAGGCAGTAATTTAGGATCCTGAATACCCTCTTTAAATGGCTGAAAATTGCTGTAACATTTATTGCACAAACAACAGAGTACCAGCAAGATTCAGTCTCCTTCAGACCAGAACACCCCATGTCTTCCAAAACACTTGTAAGGTGTGGAGAGCTGGAGAAAGGGAAAGCATCAATCTTGACCCAATACCCTTTTCTGACTTTCCACTGTTGTCTAATGCTTTCCCAGAAATGAATCATCGCTTCCTTGAGGCTCTTCCACTCCAGTGAACTCATAGTATTAGGCCTGATATGATGGAAAGGTCCAGGCAATTGGCACTGAGCCAGGGCAGCTCCTCACAAAAGCTGTCATGATCCTGTCTGTTGTCACGGGACACATGGTCTTTTGTTTGGATATACTTTTGGGCAAGATGAAATGTAAGCAGGTATAGCTTTATATGGTTTAAATTTAAAACTGATTAAAAACCTACTTTCACTTTCTCTGCTGGTAGCCTAAGATATTACTTATTTTTTCATAAAACAAGCTCTAGGCAAGAACTATCTATGATTGTGACTCAAAAGCTGGACTAAACAATTACTTCAGTAAAGATTTCAATGTGGCATTTGACACACCACAAATTGCCTGGCATATATAATCCTATTAACTGGAGTGGAGGGATGAGATCCTTTTATGCTTAGAATCAACAAAAACTGCACACTAAACACTGCTTATCTTAAACACTAAACAGGGACTGAGAACTGAGGCTGGTGGTTGGCTACCTGACTCACCAGAGCAAATACAGATAATACCACATGTTCTGAAAATACCAGAATGAAATCATGCTGGCTGCTTTTTCCAAAATATCTCTAAAACCAGTTTGTTTGGTTTTCCTTGCATAACTTTTGGCTTCCTTGCTTTTACTTAATTAGAAGTAAAATTTTCTTCATGTTTGTCCTGGGGTAACTTTATAATGCTTGTATCCCCAATGGTCTGTTCTGTTTATGCTGGATATTAAGTTCTACACCTTTAAGACTGGTTCTGAGAGGGAAGGGGGGGAAAGAAACGCGCAGTTTGTTTGCAGACACTGCACTCGCTCCCTCGCATTCCTTCTCACGGGCTGTGCTGTCTGCAGCACAGACAGCGGGACAGAGTCTCCCTTGCTTTTTGTTGTTTTTTTTTGTTGTTGTTGTTTTTTGTGGGTTTGGTTTTTTGGGGGGTTTTTTTTGGTGTTTTTTTTTGGTTTTTTTGTTAGCTGTGGCCAGGAGTGTTTTGGAAGTGTTCAGCTATTGTTTCGGTCCAAGAACACTCAGCACTATCGTCCGGGACCCCCAGGCTGCGCTGCGGCCGGGACAGCGGACCCGAGCCCCGGAGAGACCGAGAGAGCCGAGGGCACTCCCGCGGAAAGGACTCGCTCTCTCCCTCCGAGCCGCAGAAGGACTTTCTGAGTTTGCCATCCCTTCAGAACAAGGAGAGGTTCCATTGTTTAATATTTTTTTCCCCCGTGTTTGTGAGTGCTTTGCTTGTTAAATAAACAGGTTTTTTCCACCTCTCTCGAAGGCGGTTTTTCTCCCGAGCAGGCGAGGGGAAGAACCGCTGAATTTTGCCCTTTGGAATCATCCCTTTGGGAGTTCCCTTCCGAATTTGTCCCAAACCAGGACAACGTTGCAGTATTAGCAACCTTATGTCACTTGCTAAATTCATCCCAAAACGACTACTTCCATGTTTTTCATCTCAAGTGAAATGGAGACCCTTCTTAGGGATGAACTCTGACATGCTACAGAAAATATTTCTGTAAAAAAATGCTGTAGTAAACAAACACCAACACATTTACAACATCAAGTTTACAGAGTGTGGGGAATAACAACTGAGAGTGTCCTTTGCAATCTTTCTTCAGTGCCGCTGTGCACATTTGCTGTATGCAGTCTTCAATTAATTGAAGATACTATGAACTTCACTATTAATGTGAAGACACAATGAACACACTATATTGTGTTCACATAGTCCTTTCCTCAAAGCATGGTAATATGCATTTAATAAGGATTGTCATGCATAATTTCCTAGGGATTTCAAAGTGATAATTTTTTTAACTGCATGTTTATTTTCCATTTTGTCTAAGGACATAGCTGACACCAGTGCAAAGCTGTCTATATCTGAATAGGCCCTAGAAGGAAATGGCACCTCTCTCCTTCAGTTGTTGATTCTGATCTCATCTCACTTCTATACCAATGGGATGCATTTTTTGCAATTGTTTCCTGCCTTCATAAAAATTCTCATCTTGCTGTTTTACAAGTGATATTTTCAGGTTTCAGAAGTTGAAATGTACTGCTGGACTCATCTTTATCAATGTGCTCCTGTGAAGAGCAAGCACTTGTTCAAGTCAATCAGCTAGTGCTGCCTGTTCTACTTTAAGAGAACTCTGAACCCAATAAAGAAAAGCAAATACTGTAAATAATTTAGATGATACACATGGTTTTTATGTGAGTGGCAAATAGCACCTACATCACTAGAAAATATATTGAGAATCATAAAACCTTAATTCAGTCTGGAAGGGACCTCCAGAGGTCATCTACTCTAATACAACCCTCGCTTAAAATGAGGTCTGACTAGATAAGGCTGTCCAGAGTTATGTCCAATCACCATCCTGAGTGCAGTGAAGCCTGTGGATTGCCCCAGAACATCTGGGACATCCCAGGTTTGCTGCAGCGTTGCCGGTGACTTAATACCGGTTTGCTTTAATGGCGTGAAACAGGATGCCTGGATGAGCTTCCGAATAGATAGAGGAATAAAACTCAGTTGAATATAAGAAAAACTACACTGCAGTTTGTTCTTGGAGAAAAAGGCAAGAATAAACCCTGAACAAATTAAAATCGTGAGGATGTAAAATGGGGGGGTGTTGATAGATGCTCTGAGTTCTCAAGCGCTGAGCTGGCAGAATGTGAAAGTTAACTCTGTAGGTTGCAAATTTTTGCCAAGGAATTTCAAATTCTTCCTGGAAAACTTGCCTTTAAGCTGCTACTGCAAGCTGTGTGCATTTATTCTGAAGAGAACCCACAGTGTTTCTAATGCATTTTGTTGCATGTGGTGTGCATCTGCCGTGTTGTGATGTAATGTAACATGGCATGTGGTGTTATAAATAGAATTATGAGATCTTGCAAAAACCTGCCTGGCAGGCAAACTCCCTGTCTTTCCTTTTGAAAGGCTTCCTGAGTTCTCACTACGCCTCCCTCTCTTGTTAAGTACCTTCCACCCCAGCACCCTCCTGCTCGGCTTCCCGGGGAGAATTTGGGATGGAATGGGTTTTTCTCCCAAATTCCTTTTTCTTGTCAGCGACGCAGCAAAGACTTCACAGGGGGAGTGTCCTGTTGCTCTCATTTGCTGTCTCTTCTTTCATCTGTTTCTATGCATTTCTAATTTGCTCAGTGCTATGGGCAAGATGCTAATTTTAGCAACCTTGTGTAATTACTCTGAAGTCACTGGGGTTAATGCATGTGTTCAGTATAGCTCCAATCAGAATCTGGCCTTATGTTGTCTTAATATTTTTAGCTTTTTTTTTTCCTCCCTGCTGCCAGTAAATTAAATCTCTGTGGCTTTAGTAGTAACACTAATGTTAGAATAATATTCAGACATGATTTAAAATAGGCCAGGGAGTGAGAGTTACCAACAGGACAACATGGGAGCAATTCCCTGATCATTCTGGCAGGGATGCTGGTCTGCAATTTTATGGTCCCCAGCTTACTCTCTGGAAGAGTGATGTGTTACTATATTTATAACAATCTGTTAAGAATATTGTTTTACCAGCATTTATTTCTAGAATCGTTTGTGTTTCCAGGCAGGCTTCTCCTCTGACTGCCTAAGCAAGAATAGTTTGTTTTAGCAGCATCTTGTATAAGAGTTGAAGGTCATATCAGTTGCCTGATCATACTCATTAGTCTAAAGCCTCAGCTGTAAAACTGAACTTATTAGGACTCCCTCTTCTTATATGTTTCATGTTCTTGTGTGTGATAAAATACACAGAAAGGGATTTAAATGTATTTTTCACTAGCAATTTTTAGGGGTTTTGTCTTCATTTTTTATATAGACTCAAATGATATTTTCTGAAACTCTGTTGATAAAAACATTAGATATTAGGAATTTTTTTTGTCACAGAAAGGATTATCAAGCATGGAACAGGCAGCCCATGGAAGTGGTGGAGTCACCATTCCTGGAAGTGTTCAAAAGAAATGTGGATTTGGCACTTGAGCCATGGTTTAACTATGATTGTGGTGGTGATGCTGGGTTGGCAGTTGGACTTAGTGATCAGAAGGGTCTTTTCCAACTTTAATGATTTATATCCAGGCATATAAATACTTTGACATGGTGTGATTTCCTGTTGCAAAGCTTGTTGCTTCTGTTGAGTAAAATCCAAACATATTGTGATACCACTTCCTGAAGTCTTAAATGGTTTTGAGACAACAGTTGTCAAGTCCGTACATGATGACAGCAGTTTGGTGGCATTCACTCTCCTTTGGCTGAGCCACATGGGAGAAATGTGCATGCAGCAGTGACTGAGATATTTCACAGGGGAGATGCACCAGACTTGATGTATTTCCTGAAGGGTGAGGAGAAGCAGTCAAATGTAGCAGATAAATAATTGGTTTGTTTAATCACTTCCCATTGATTGTCCTTCCATACATAAGAAAACACTAACCACAGAAAATGTTAGCACATGAATGCTGCATTGAGTTGAAACTCATTGTGTTTGGCTCAGTAATCTAGGGAAAACCAAAACAGATTCAGCCTAAAGCATGATAGCTCTTGTTAAATTTCACAACTTGTGAAACATTTGAAATCCTATAGTGTTACAAATTAAAAGCATTTTTATATGCATGATTGGAGGCATTATCAGGAGATAGTTTTTAGACTTTAGTAGCCTTTCTTCCTTTCTTTTTTTCCACTTAATCTTTCCAGCTATGCTAAAACATCCTTTATTAAACTTTGTCTTGTGTGTGATCACCGTGCTTCTAGTTTTGTGCATCTCGCCTCCCCATTTGCATTTGGAGTGTTATTTGCTTTCTAGTTACTTTGAGGGCTGTTGTTTGCATCCAGATTTATTCTCCTCCAGCTCCAAAGATTTATTTCTATCTGCAGTTCAAAAAAGAAATCAGACTAAGCAATGCAAGAAAATGTTGCTCCCCTTTTCATAGAAGAATTTTTTTCTAGGTCTAAATGTGCACTGCTCATCAGAAACAAATGGATGTTGTGTTGGCTGCAATCCAAAGCATGTGCAACAAATTCTGGACTTTTGCAATTATTTAATTGATAGACAGGATTGGGGATAACTGCAGGGTCCTTTGATACTATTTAAGGAGCAGAACAAAATGCTCCAGTACAGTAGAATGGATTTGAAACACATTTGATCTCAAATTCCCCTCATTTGAAGTGAAAATACATGATAAAACACGGAAGTACTGAAAGAAAACTCAGTTGCTTATAAAACCTGTGAAACCTCTTTTAGTCTCTGTGGTATCTTGTCTTTAATTGCTAATGGATAAGCATGAAGGGTGGGTAAATGAGCTGAGTAGATGCTGTTGGATTTTGAATCCTCAATGTTTATTTAAATTGCATTTTAAATGTGTAACTATATTGAAGTTGGGATTCAGCAATGTGGCAGAACCTGAATTTAAGCATTGCTTTAATAACCTCCTGGTGTTAAGGGATACTTTCTAGAGTGATTTGAATAAGTTTTGTGAAATTACTCATGGCTTATTTTTGTTAAATGCCTTGTAATAGGGCATATAGATCAGCAGAAACTCTTAACAGAAAGATGAGAAAAAACTAGTTGCCCCTTACATCCTCTTCTCTCCTTGGACTGAATCCGCTGGCAGAAGGTGTCTAAAATGTCTTAAGGGGTCTCCAGGTTCTTGTATGTTCTTCACTCCACCACCACTTGCTCTTAACTGCACAAAAATTGGTACTGGAAAGAAAAGAAGAAGCATTTGCAGCTGGTGCGATGCTTTTTTTATCAGCCAGCTATCTAGTCAAATACTGTTTAAAACAAATCATAATGAAACAGCTTTTGTGCCTTTAAAAAAAAAAAATAAGACAACAAAACCTAAAAACCAAAACCCACCACACAAACTTTTCTAGTGCATTCATAGATTTGTTCTTCCATGACATCCATGAGGGATTCTCTTTTACTGAAAATCTAAGATTAGGAACATAACCAACACAAGGTTTTTTTCTAGTATAGAGCAAGCTGTTCCTAATGCTACATTTGCCCACCTCTAACAATGTCTGGCTGCAGCATGAGCCCTCCTTTCCTGCACTGAAGTGTCTCAATAACCCTTTCCTAAGTGCTGAAGAACTGTAGATCAATATAGAGAAGGAATTAACTTAAAACCAAATGGTATGGCTGTTTTTTCAAACTCTTCAATGCAATTTTCCTACAGGAAAAACAACTACATAATCAAGAAAAATCAACAAGGAAATTTTATGACCCTGATATGTAGCAGCTATTTTACATCTTTGCCTCTGAAGTGCTGTGATAGTCAAAAGTCCTGATCCGCAAATAAATCCATTATGGAATGCAGAGTAGTAGACCACAAGGCAAGAAATACATTGTGCTTTGGTCAACACAAGCTCAACAACAGTGGTGAGTGCTTCAGGGACTCAGTATAACCATGTTTCAGTGACACTTTCTGAGATGTAAAGCCTGCCTGCCTGTGTCTGTTTGTAGTCTTCAGGTGTGGCTTTTTTTCTTTATTAGTAAAGCTTAGAAAAAGAAAGCAAGGGGTAAAAATTCCTTACGTGATCATACAGTGAAAGTTAAGGACACATGGCACAGCTCACTGCATCAAAGGTGGCCAGCATCCTTAAAGTAAGTGGTGAAACAAAAAGTTTTCCGTTTGTTAAAACACAGAACACATTGCACTTGTGCAATGAAATTTATTCCTCATGAAGCTTGCTTGAGAGCTGTACCCTGGAATTTGTGTTGTCTTTCACAGTTGTCTTTGAGCTTAACAGTCTCCCAGAGTAGCTGAACTAAGTGCCCAGTAGACTTTCCTTTGCCCAAACACACCTTGAATATTGCAATAGCTGAGATATGAGCTTATGCATTTTTCTGTTTGTAAGCAGCAAAAAGAACTGAAGGGATGTCTGCCTCTGCTCCAACTTGTTCTGTATTTGCCAAGTTTTTCTCTGGTGGAAGTCAGTCTCCAAGTATTTTTGCACACCTTCTGTAACCAGAGAAGCTATGTGCAAAATAACCTTAAAGTCAGAATTATCTCGAGATTATTGTGTGCAATTGAATAAAACATAAATTGCTTTCTATTTTTAATACTCGGTTGAATTTTTAAAGCTTGTTGGTAGATGAGAAGTTGGTTTATTATTCTACAGATTCTTGATGGAAATAATTAGCTGCTCTCACCACCAAGACTCAATGCAATAAGCTATTCTTGAGAGCTATCCTGCTAAAGATAGATGCTTAAAAGCATTCTCTCTGTGAGTAATTGTTTTCCTTGTTATCTGGAGAGAGAAACAGATTTACATACCAGAAACAATTGCTGTCTGCTAAAATTGGCCATTTTCACAAAAGCCAATTACTTTCCCCCCCTGTTTTCTACCTAAGAGTTCAATTTTGATATGGAAACTACCCTGTGTTACATTGAGATGGGGTCAAACTTATCAGAATCTATTTTCTGGTCATTCATCATTCTGCTGTGTGGGTCTTGATTTCCTGCACTCCTTCTCAGTCAGAACATGAGCTGCCTACTTATTTTCTTAGACTTTGTGTTGGTTTTATTTTGGTTTTGTTGGGCTTTGGGGTTTTGTGTTTGTTAAAGTCCTAACACCAAATTTGGATGAAAGATCTTTAATCTTCTGTGCTTTCCATTTTTGAATAAATTCTCTTCTGTCCGGAAATTCCCCTTAGATGTGGTTGTTCTGGGATGCTGTGGTGCTGGAGGAAGGAGGCTGATCCTCTGGATGATAATGCTGGCTCCTGTTTTTTAAAATAGACCAATTCTTGTGCTCATAAGTAGTAGTGCTGGAACTTTGGTCCCTGTGGTCTCCTCAACTCCTTTTTTTAGGTATGGAAGGATGAACACAGATCTTGGCTTCTGAGTGAATATCACACATTTTGTTCAAAAAGAGATCATATTAACATTGGCCTAAATGCAAATTTTCTTTTGTTCACCTGAATCCCTAAGATGTGTAGGGCCTTTGTTTTGGTCTGCACACCTGTTGGCTTTGAGTAGAACAGTTAATGCCCTACCACTGTTCGGAATTACAGACCCAAGTACAGTAGAAGCTCAAAGGGTTTCTCAACAAAAAAATCATACAATATCTGGTGTTGGAAGGGACCCACAAGAATCATGGAACTCCAACCCCTGGCCCTTCAAGGGACCCACAAGGAATCACACCATGTGCCTGAGAGCATCATTCAAACTCTTCTTGAACTCTGTCAGGCTTGATGATGTGACTGCTGCTCTGGGGAATCTGCTCCAGTGCTCAACCACCCTCTGGGTGAGGAACCTCTTCTTGCTATCCAACATAAACCTCTCCTGATTCAGTTTCAGGCCATTCCTTCAGTCCTGTCACTGGTCACAAGGGAGAGGAGATCAGTGCCTGCTCCTCCTCTTCCCCTCTCAGGAAGCTGCAACTGCAATGAGGTCTCCTCTCAGTCTCCTCCAGTCTGGACAAACCAAGTGACCTCACTGCCCCTCATACACCTTCACCTCAAGGCCCTTCACCATCCTTGTGGCCTCCTTTGGACACTCTCTAACACTTTAATGTCTTATATTGTGGCACTTGAAATTGCTCCCAGCACTGGAGGTGAGGCTGCCCCAGTGCAGAGCAGAGCAGAGCAGAGCAGAGCAGAGCAGAGCAGGACAATCCCCTCCCCTGCCCAGCTGGTGATGCTGTGCCTGATGCACCCCAGGACAGGGTTCTTCATCTATTGTACATGAGTATGACACCAAACACAAACAAGTTTCCAGGTTTCATTCACAGGAGACCAAGGAGTGGTTAAAAACAGTAGAAAAGAAGTACACATTTATGTTCTTAAACTCTAGATGAACCCATTTTGACAATCCCAGCAGAGGAAAAATGAAAAATTAACTTCAAGGATGGGGGTTGGTGGGTGGAGCAAGAGATAAATTTGTTAATAGCTTTATTAAGCTAGTCTATTAAGAAAGCCTCCTACTGCTGTACTTCTAGCTACGTGCTGTTGACAGATGCAATTCTTAAAAAAAAAAAAAAGAAAAAAGAAAAAAAAGACGCATAAGCCCATAAATTTAAGTGCCAGATAATGATTTGCAGGTTTTGTGGTCATCTTTTTTGTTCTCAGTAAATATTTTTCTCCTGAAATGTTTGTCATGGCAGTTAATAATTTAAATTTATTATATAGCTAAGGGCTTCTCTTAAGGCTGATGTTACATTCGGCAATGCAGAAATACAGAACAGACAATGATCTCTACTGAGTTTATTCTCTGAAAAGCTGAGACAGACTAATAAAAACAGGCACCAACTAGAAAAATGGTACAAATGGATTTTTGTTTGAAGCTTAGCCTGTGCCAGGAAAAGAATAAAGTGTTCTCAAGTGTTTATTTCCTTCTTCAATAATCACTAAGGGAATAACCTTCATATGGGCAACAGCCAGGGGTTTTCTTCTAGCTATAACTCAAGTAAAAAATTGCAGGGATCTTTTCCATGCCTAAACAACTTTATTTAAGTATATGTTAAGTGTAGTCAAATGCTGTCTTACATTCCCACTTAGAAACAGTAGCTAGAGACTGAACTTCTTCTATAAACAATATTCTAAAATATCTATGCTCAAGTGGTGTTCAGAGGTTCTAAGTTTGCTCTGCTCTTTGAAGGGGGATACAGCACTCTCTGATATAGGCCTGCAGCACATGTGGACCTTAGTGGAATTAATCTGGCAAGGCAGAATCCAGTTGGTCTATTAATTTTTTTCTACTTTAATATACATGTCGCATTTGCAAAGACAATGATGAATCTAACTGAATTTCAGTGGCTGAAGAGAAATGTTTGCAATCTCAATGCAAAGATGAAGTTTATAGATGTGTTAAAGAAACTTCTGATGGACCAAGTAGTAGAAAAGGCCCGTTAACACTGATATGGCTTGTTTTGAATGCCACTGGGAAATAATTCCAGCTTCAGCTGTACAGAGTAGGCAGATTCCAACCCACTGATACATGATATGGGGTGGGTGTAAATTGAGCTCACTTTCAAGTAAATGCAAGTACAGTCAGTATAGAAGAGTGTTTGATGGATTTGTTCTGATGGGATATGTGTTAATAATAACTGAGCTATATTGGTAAGCTGTATGCTTCTTGGTCAGGCGTGGGCAGAATATTTTTGGTGCCCATTAAAGCCCACTGAGTTAACTTGTGATATGGAGTCCAGTGAAGCATGTGGTATTTGCAGTCTAGGAAATTCTGTGACAATTTTGTCTAAGAAAGGTTCTTCTGGTGTTCAGTGGAATTATTAAATCATATTCTGGCCAGGCTCTGAGGCATGATGCAGTATAATTGGGGAAAAAAATCACTGGTGTGTCCACAGAATCTCCCAGTCCCCAAACCCTTGAATCCTATGCTTGCACTTTCCTGACGGCAAAATACTTTCTTTGATCAATCATGTGTTCTTGCAAAAACTTTATAGGTAAAACCAAGCAGCCAGTATCCAGCTGGCCTCAGTAAGGAAGAATAGAAGCTGCCAGTTATTAGCTGGGAAACTCTCACCTGCAAAGTAGGAAAATAGACTTAAAAATTTGGCTTGAGAACATTTTTTTCTGCTCCCTGTTCTTACTAAACTACTAAGTGCTAAGGTATGTGTTGGCCCTGTTCTTCCTCATTTGTTGTGTCCTGTAATAAGATCGACACCTTAATTTTGAAGATGCACCACCTAAATAGGTAGGCAAATTCATAGAAAAATATTTTAGTTAGTGACTTAACCTTGAATTGCACAGATAAATAAAGGGCTATTCACTAATTTGGGAATACATCAGTGGATGTAGATTGTCCAGGCTGTTTTACCCATATGTTGTAGGTAACTTCCCTATCACATGAAGTATTCATATCTTTGGTGAGCAAGCAAGACTCTGACAGATACTAAATCATCACTGAATTGTTCTGTGTTATTATACCTTGTTTGGATGCTAATCAGTGCACTGAGCTTGATCTGGGATCTGGGATCTGACAAAGAACAAGGTGACTCTTTATCCTTCTAACAGTTTTCTCATCTCCAGCAGATCTCTGCTTCTAACTTTTGTCTTCATATCCCTCTGAGATTTGCTTAGCAAGCAAGTCTCATGTTCAAATTTTTTCACAATTCTTTCTATTTGTTCATGTTCTCTGAGGGCTTTTGTAGATGAATTGTGGAAATATTCTAGATGATCTTCTAGATAATATTCTAAATATTTGTTTTATACTCCACTTTACATAAGGGTCTATTGTTACTGAGGCCTATTGTTAATAAACCTGTTCTTATAGCTTGTCTTACACTCCTGAATCTTTCATGATATACAAAGTTAACATCCAAGTCCTTGTTGCACAAAGAGACCCAGTGAGTCAAATAAATCGAGTCACCTGTTGCATACACGCAGCTCTTGATATGACTATTTTGCTGGTGCTGAGCTTGTCATAGAACAAATACAAGTGGGTGGACTGATATGGTATGTCTGAAATTGCTTTTCTTCTAAAGAACATTGCTCTGGGGCTTTTATGCATGTCTGATCTCATCAGGGCCAGGGGATATGTAAGTATCTCAGCTATTATGCCACTTATGACACTATTTGTTGATTTCTAGTAGAAGTAAGTGGAGTATCAAGTTTGAATATATCCAGTGTGGGGGAGAGTTCTAACTTTAAATCTGTGTTTCAGTGCCCTTCCAAGAATAAATTTTTTAGGAAAAAAATGCCATAAATTTTCACCTACCTGGAAATGCTGTAGATTAATAAGGTTTTTTTTCAAACATTTTAGCGAATATCACTAATGAATCCTGAGGGATTTAGAGATTGGATAGTTATTAATATTTAGTGCTGTCAAGTTATGCATGTGACTTACTGAACTTTAAATTCAAAATTTTATATCCTTGTCCAGGAAGGAATTTTTTTCATTACTGCTGCATTTTATAAATTGTGAAGGGAAAGCACAGATATTGTAACTCTGGCTCAGGGTCATAGATGAAGCAACCCCAAGAACTTGAAGTTCTAATTTTTCATTTCTCCGTTTACAGTATGAAGGGATCAACATCAAATAAGCTTTGCATTTGATGAATTTTTCTCTCAGAGTCTTATCCAAGCCCCTCTTCCTTATCTCCTGGTAATTTTTTTCCTCGTAGATAAGGAGAATCTGTTCTCTGTGTATCTTTCTTTCCTCCTAATAGGGTATAGATAAGATACTGTCTCAGATATTGCCCCTGCTTTCATGTCCTACAGTTTCTTCCACACTGACAACTCAGAACACACATCAGTTAAATAGAACTTCCAGCTCTTGCCTGTTTATATCTCTGATCAGATTTTGATGGAGAGGTCATTAGAAAATGGGTTCACAGTCTTCATATGTATCTGTACTCTTCCTGACCTATGAATCTAGGACATCTCTGAAATACTTATCAGGCTTCAGTGAGAAATCTTGTGTAGATATTGTTCTTTTACTTTATCCTTATTGAAACTCTAAAAAAGTCTTGAAAATATGTGTGATAAACTATGTAACATTCTCCTACAATACATTTATGCGTGAAGGAAAGACTTATTAGAAAGAAAAAATATCAGTGACAAATTCACACATTTTGAGATGCATTGAACATGCTGTGTACTCCAGTAGATTTGCTCTTATCAACTAAAATAAGTTAAAGAGGCAGAATGACACTTTTTTTTTTTTTTNTAAAGGTGTTTTTCTAAGGTGAGAATGTCAGCTGATGAAATTGGAATAGGCCCATGTTCCAAATGTGATGCCTCTTCTGAATTTTCCCAGGGTGCTAATAGGAGTTTAATTTACATATATGGTGTGTTAGCAGACTTTACCCTCATGTGAGAGAGTGGCAGTATTGGCTTCAGGGAACTTGGAAAATGCTGAGGCTGGAACAGAAATTTCAGAGATACTTTCCTTAGGATTTGGTACTTGATTCCATCATGACCATTTGCCAAACCTGAATGATGGTGTGCTCTCTGCCAGGCAGCACAATGGTGTATCTGTCAATCAATCAGTTGAAACCTGGTGCTGGTTCATGGAGCAGTGAATCATGGTGAAAGCCAGACATGTACACAAAAATGAAACAAAAAAGTAACTGAAAAGTTGTAAAATAATAATTAGATTGGTTACAGTTTAAGTTGTAAAGCTACCAATGCTTCTGAAGGGAATTAAAGAAATTGGGAAGGGGAAAAATATCAAATTACCAGTATGAAGAGTGATTATGTTGATACCTTGCTGAGCTTCCATGCATACCCTGAGGGAACTAGATGTTTACAGGATTCTGAGCAAGCTCTTTCATCTAGGTGCTTATGTACAAGCACACAAACAACCCCCCAAAATAAAAAATGAACACATCTTCCCTGAGTCAAAACTCAGCATTTGCTGAACAGCACAGGTGAAGAAATTTCCATGGGAACTTGAATTGAGAAGCCTAAAGGTTAGTGGACAGAAGTGGGAAAGTCTTGAGTGCTTGAGAAATTCAATGCAATATTTTTCTTTTGATTGAAGGTGAGCAAATGTTCCTACCTCAGTTATCTTTAAAATTTCTGCTAATTTTATCCCTTTTCTTTTGTCTGCTTAGGTGATTTTTCCCCTATATTCAGATGTGTGTATTACAAGCTAGTACTTAGTTGATCACCCAAAGCTTTCACTTACCTGTTCTGCTTCATGCCTGCCCTCAGGTGGGATGTGCTGTGTTCTAGCACTACCTATTTCCCATCCACGGCTGTTGAGGGAGTCCACATGTCTGTCATCCCTGTCCCACTCAGAAGATTTTCAGCCTTTATTTGGATAGCCTTTTATTTGGATTCAGCTTAGTAACTTGGCCCAATTAAAGTAATCCTTTTAGGCAGGTGTTTTTCTATGTTAAAACAATGTCATAGGCTAAAGCTGTGCTACTTTGCCTTTAAATCCTCTTCATTTCCATGTCTAAGCTAGCTATAGATTCCTATTTTTACTATTCAAGTACCATGAAGGCCTTGTGGGGTGTTAATAAATAGCTCTAACACAAACTTGCTTTTTCCACTCAGCTTTGAAGTCACTGTTGGAGGCATGACAAACAGTGGTGTGTCCTACTGCCAATTTTTTAGATCAAATACCTCTACTTTTTAGGCAAAAGGGTGCATATTGAATGCCTGCAGGATCTTTGCCAGTGTTAGAAGTGACCCTGAGCAGCTGGTGAGAGAGATTTCGGCAGAAGCTTTGCTCAACCTTTGCAGATCTGGGCTGGGGATGCTCAGTCCAGATGGAATCTGCAAACCATTCAGCTGCCAAACTCAAATAAGCCTTTAGTGGTCGTGTGTAAAACAGGATTTTTCTCTGTTCTGAGACTGTGTAAACTTTGGCATATTTTCCTGGAAACAGAAAAATTCAATACCCTTCCAAAACCAAACCAAGCTCCTTCTTAAAAGTGGGCAGCTTTATTTTTAAATTTTTTTAGAGAGCAAAAGTTATGACTCTGTCACCATGAAAGAGTTGGAGGTTTTGGTTGGTTGGGGGGGTTTTTTGTTTTTGTTTTATTTTTTCTTTTTGTGTGTTTGTTTGTGGGTTTTTGTTTAATTTTATTTTATTGCTTCTTGGTGCCTTGTTTTGTTGGATTTTTTAATGGAAAAAAAAATTATATGAATTTGTTGGGGATTTTCCAAAATTCACCCTGACGCAGATGTCCATCAGGAAATTTCCGTGGCCCAAACAGACTCAGAAAGCAGGCTCCACAAAAGGACATCTGGGATATAGGCAGCACAACAAGCACTACGTATACTGTGGTGATACTGTCTCTGGAGATGCATGGATCATCTACTACTGAGTTTTCCTAGAGAACCACGAGAGCCATGCTTGGGTTTCATTCTGCAGGATGCAGGCTCACACCCAGGAAATAGGGCTTTGAGGACTTTCTGCTGTACACACAGCCATGGCTGCCTGCCTGTATGCCCTGTGTAAATACTAGGCTCTCCTGCTGGGGTCGTCCAAACTAATCCTGATCTTTTAAAAATGTACAAGTTGTGAGTGCAGACACACAGGAGCACCCCTAAAAGAACCATCTTTGGCAGATCTTGAGGCAGCTGGTGTTTATAAATGTTTTATGTATCTCAGTGCACTGACACAGACTAGACCTTTGTGTTGCACCTGGAGCTGAATGGGAAAGCTATTTGTGTAAGGCAGTTTTGTTGCCATCCTGGGTGAGACAGATGGGCATCCCCATGCCGTGCTGGCAGTCTGGATTGCACCCACGGGTGTGCAGGGCTTAACAAGGAGCTGCCCTGGGCTTGAAATGGGAGCTGGGCAGCCAGAGGGTAAACCTGAGTGTGCTGCTGAGCTGCTTTCTCTTTGTGCATGTGTGGGAACGTGGCTTGTGGATCCAGGGTTACCCTGCAGACAGCTGGGTGTGCAAGGATCTGGGTGCCAGTGGTCCTAACAGGGCTCTGGAAATAGGAGGAAGCCCTATTGTTAGGCTGGAGCAGGAGTTTTCCCATTGGGATATTGCTTTGAGGACAAGATAAACACTTGGTCTGATCACGCAGTGCAGAATTCCATGTAGTCAAACCCTGAGATTTCTCAGGGTCTGTTTAAGGGCATGTGCTTACAAATAAAGAATAGGGAGACATTGTCTCTAGGGCCTGTCTCTTACCCCTTCTCTTCTATAAAACACATTTCTTGAAGCAAAATACATGCATTATAAATGTCTTCTGGCTGTGTTGCTATGCTTTTTTTATATTTTTCTTCTTTGTGTGCAGTTGTACCAGTTTCCTGCACTCAGGGGACAATAATCTGCCTGAAAATTATTTGACTGCTCAGGAGAGACAGCCAGACTGTCTGGTGGGGAAATGATAACAGCATCTAGAAGGAAGGGTATGTTTTTCTATCTGCACAATTACCAAATCTATTTTTTAGGAGAAATAGGAAGTAAAAGCTTAAGCCAAGATCTGGCTTCACAAAAATCACTAAGTGCAAGCACTATGTTCACTCTTGGACATGGGCTGACCCTGCTGGTAGGCACCTGCTGTGAGCTGACTTAGAAACTCTGGGCATTTCTGGTGGTGCTGGCTATGTCTGGGCGCCCTGCTCCTGTGGTACCCAAGCCTGTGCTGATCACAGATCTATGGTGTCCAGTCTCAAAGCACATATCAAGGGTCTCCCTTGGCATTCAGCATAGAGATTCAGTGTGGCCAGTGCCTACTGACTTCATTTACTCATTGATTCTTCATACTCTCACTTATGAGTTTTAAATTTTGTCAGAATTATTGTATTGGTTGGAGTTGGGGTTTTTGTATTTTTTTTCCTTTTCTTTAGTAAATCACTCTTTATCTGCATTTGATTGACCAGGGTGGCATTGGCACCTGAATGTAAACAATCTCACATGTCCCAGAGGCAGTTTTGTGGTATATGTCACCCCATAAAACAGTCTACAACAAGACTAGAAATTTTAAAAAGGCAATTGTAACTCGAAGCAAATATCAGCCTAATTATTTGTGATAACTTCTGTCATGTATTTAAGGCAAGCCCCTGGAATAAGACAACTTTTTTTCTTTCCCCTTATACTGTTCTTTTGATATTCTTGACCCTTATGGTCAGAATCAATGCATTGAAATCCCACAAAAAACACGGAAATAAACATGAACTTAACATTTCATTTTACCGCTGAGATTCTCCTGTAGATTGACTTCTAAAGACCTTTTTCTTTAGGCTGATAACACCTAAAAATAGTTCAGGTTTTATAGTACGAGGTTTATATCCATTGCCTCTCTGAAGCTTCAGTCTTAAATGGCAGGGTTTTGAAAGCTTTTTATGATGTAAAGGAGGCCGTGCAGTTTTATTGCCAGTACCCAGCGAAGCGTGGTTCCATCAGAGCCTTTTATCGGGAGTTTACAAGTGCAGCGTTACAAATGAGTTTGCTGGCAGGGTGCTGACCCCTCACTGTGGAAGGCAGAGACTGGTTGTATAATTCAAAACATTGATGTCTGGCCTTCTGGGATTTCCACCTGAAAAAAGACTTTGTATGAAAGGGCTCGAGGCAGATAAGGGTGGTACATGCAGAGCGGCGAGCAAAGCTCAGTCAGCTCTTGCTTCATCAGAGCCACCAGACCCCTGCACCATGCTTGGAAGTTTTGCCTTAATAAGCTGAGATTTCCAGTCATCACAGAGCACTTGCCTTACAGGGGTGGGCAATGCACAGCCACAGCTGCACCAGGGTGTGCCTGTGCTGATAAGCCTTGCTCAAGCCCAGGGCTCGGTGGGGGTACCAGGAGGCTGTGATCAGATCTCGGCTAGCTCAGGCACCTCTGCTCCAGCTCCCCTGCCTGCCTTCAGCACACCCTCGTCCTTAGACCCCTCTTGTATTAATGTCATGGTGCCAAGTCCTGCACCGGACTAGGGGGCAAAGTAATTGGTTTCTCAGTTCCCTGGGACTTGTGAGGAAGTGTGAATGCAGTGTGTATGTGTAGCCCTGGTTCGTGCCTGTGATGTTTTGGTTTCTCTGAAACTCTTTCCCAGAGACTGTTCTGTCAACAAGAGACGTTTTTGTAACTGTAACCTATGTTTACATTCCTTTCCCTGGGAGAGAATTCTTCTTGATGTCCCTCTGACTTGACCAATGTAGGTGAAGAAGTTTATCTTTTTCTACCCATTGGGTTGTTCTTTGTAGAATAGGATAAAAGGGAAGAAATAACTAAAAATAAATGAGTCATTGTCAGCCTTCTGAGTTGGAGTCCGTGTCGTTGTGATCTTGAACAGCGTCATGTATGAGGTGGAGGGAGCATTAGAATTAGAATGGGAACATTGGAAAAGGGGTTTTAGTGTGTTCAAAATGGTAGGACATGCTGAAATGAGCAGCAGCTGTAGCAAAGAAGTTTGAAAATGTCAAAATAAACTGTGTTGACTCTTGAAATGTCTCTATTTTATTTTTATGGAGTTTAAGGAGACAAGTTGAATTTAAAGTTTTAAAATGTTACAAAATTTGTGCCTTTGGTGGGGAAAATATGGACATGAAAAATATCATCCAGTTCTGTTTGGAAATGTAAAAAGAAAGAAAAATACAGGTATTACAAAGGACTGTCATTATTCAAAATGTATTTCTGGTACATGATACAGCTATAGGAAGAGGAAAAATTAAGAGCAGGCAGCCTGAGTAAAAACCAGTAGTGTCAGGTGTGGGCTAACAGCTAATAGTGCAAAATGCAGGCCAAGGGAAACAGTTATTCTATTTTATTTTCACCCACTTTGTACTGATGTAAAGGATTACATTTAACTGAAAATTGAGAATCAGACCCTCAAGGGTAGAAGAGCCAACATATCTGTTTGTAGGGCAAATATAAGTAACGTACAAGGATTTGGAAGATAAATGGTTTATCCTAGAGAAAGTCTTCTAATGCCTTCACAAAGCAGCTTTCTGTGTTTCAGGGTTTCATCAAAATAATTAAAACCCTATGAAAATCTTGGCCAAGAATTAGCTGGTAGCTCCCATGTGGCTTCCTGTGTGCTTGGAACCAGCCTGTGGAGGAAGGTTTGCTGTGCCCTCACAATGTGTGGCTTTTGGGCTCCAGTGCAGCAGCCAGACACTGAGGGCATCAGAGTTTGATCTGCCACTACTTTCTCATTAATAAAGACTGTCTGGGTCTGGAGAAAATATAGTAGCACTGAGTGATTATAATTTCTTTCTAACATGAAGTTTGAACATTCTAACATTCTTGTTCATTCTAGCACCAATTTTCTTTTTTAAGTAGCTTACCATCTTTTTTTTTTTTTTCCCCTCAAAATCTACCCTGAGCTAATGTCTTTCTTGAGCTTTTAAAGGCAGTATGAGTATCCTAGGGAGCAGAAACAAAATAGTTTCACAGGGTCACATGGATGTTAAATATAAGGCTTGGTTTAAAAATTGTATTGTTTTTTAAAGTCTTCTAATGACTTCTTTTTTTTAGCGTTCAGAGACATCTGGGCACAATGTATTTGTGTGTCACTACATTTCTATGAGCTGAACAGTCTGTGTGAAGCTAGCCTGAGTGTGGCACACCATTGACTGAATAGCAATTGCTGTGTAATTCTCCCTGTGCATGAGGCGGGGATTTCTCATTTCATACATCACTAGAAACTTGCTGCTGAAAGTCTGTGACTACAGATAACCATATCCTGCCATTAATGCTTATTAACACCTAGAATTACAAAGTTCCTTCCCAGATCAGGCTATATAAGGAGCAAAGTGTTTCTAGCCTTTGCATTCCTGATGGGAACAGCTTTGGATATAACCAAGGGTTTTGGTCAAACCAGCTTTCTTCACATTATTGTTTGCAGACAGACAACAGCCCAAAGAGCCTCTGTGGCAGTTCCACCTTCAACAAGGATCCTGTGTTGGGATTTGACTAAGGAATTTGTTTTTTGCTATTTGCATAAACTAGGTCCTCCTTAGCATCCCCTTGAGATTTACAGAATCGATCTTGCAGAAAGCAAAAGCAGCTTTCATTGACTGTCCATTTTAGACCTCAGCACCCATGGCCAGCACTGATCATCTGTTCCTTCCCAGCTCCTTGAGCCTTGAGTTGCTTTACCCCATTATAGTTGCACTGATCTGGATGTGTCTGCCCCAGGCCTGGCTCATTACCCACAGGGGCATTTGGCAGATTTTTGTTTCTCGTAGTAAGAGTCTGATACATGCCTTTTGGTGTTGCCAGGTAAATTGTCCCTGGGCAGAGATTTTGTCTCTTTCTTGAGAAAGGTCCCCAAGATAATTTGCTGTTTGCCACTGCGTGGGTCAGAAGCAATCTTGTCTTGTAGATGGTCTTAGTTTTGAATGAGGTTTTATTTTTGCACAGTGAAGATGTTTAGTTTTGTTTTCTTTTTTTCCAGTATTTTTGAGTTAAATGGTCAGTCCTAATACTCCATTCTTTCAGTTGAGTTCCTCTCTATCAGGCTGTCCTCTTCCGTTAATTGGAACCAAGGCCTTCCTTAATTTTTTTCTAGGTTTCTCTGACTTGAGTTTCAACTAGTCCTGCGACAGTCCAGTTCCATAATTCCCCTGGGGCAGTAACATTTTCCAAAACATAGTATTATAGCCAGGCATTTTTTGTAAGCATCCTTTAACTATTTCTCCCTCCTCTGGCAATGGCTTCTTGTCTGTGTTCTGCTTCTGAGTGAATTAATTTGCCATGCTGGTTTGACTCATTTGGGCTGTCCTCTGAAACATCAGCTTGTTTCTCTCCTAATAATCCCGTTCTGCATTGGTTACTTCATCTCACACTAACCAAGATTTCAATTGAGATATTTCTGGCTTATGATAAACAGGGATTAGGGGAGAAGTAAGAAGTGGTTGATTCATGCTGTATGATGTCCAGTTAGCCCTTTCTGGGACTAGTTTAGCAGGAATGTCTGCCTGCTGTGCAGGGACATCATTCACCTCGAGGCATGGAGAAGCCCACTCCACATCCTTTTGCATGGGTCAGCCTTGGAAACCCCTCAGGAAGGAGCAGGAGAAGGGATGCAGTACCTTCCAGTGGGAACCGATAAATATGATTATGCCCTAAGGACTGCACTGCTTTGCTTTTCTGTTTGTTCCTGGGATTTTTTGACTGCTTTGGAGAACTAATAGAATTTCTATTTACCCAGCTGTACATAATGCTGTGCTATGCTTTTTCCTTACTGTATCTTTATGTGGGAGTGCATTGATATTTTTGTCCTGGCTGTACAATCGTGAGATTAAATGAAAGATTGATCTTGAAGTTTTATGTATTTTATAGGGTCATATAAAAATCTTTAAGAGTCAAGTAGTAGTGCTATATTTAATTTGCAGTCAAAATGAATATCAACTAATGAAAATAGAGGCTTTAAAACTTTTTTTTTTTTTTTNTTTAAAACTTTTTTTTTTTTTTTTTTTTTTGCAAAACTATGGAAGCACTTCAGCAATTTTTTAAGTGCATTTGAAATTTAAAGTCCCAATTTTTCTCTTACCTCATGAAAATGCATGCTAGGAATCCTTAACCCACTATTTTAAAAAGACTTACTTTCTTAATTTAAAAGGGCAGACAGCACACAGGGGAAATGTGCAAAGAGGAGTCTGGAGAATTACACATTTCTCTAGTGCTTGCATTGATTATGTCATTTGAGATGAGATATCTTGTGCTTCAGTTCTGCCCATCTATGATCAGAGTTAATATTTACTTTATTAAGAAACCTTGATTTAACTTCAGAATCTCATATCCCTATTATGTTATTGCTTATTGTAAATCAAGTTAATGCACTTAAAAGAACTCATATGCATGCAAGAGATTACAAAAGTGCTGCTCACATGGTCCAAATGAAACACATTAGCAATATATATATATTTTCCCAGTAGTGTGGCAGAATGTGGAGGCATTTGCAGGATCAGTACTTTACGATAGAAAAGTACAGACCTGTATATTATGTCAGGAAAGTTTTCACTCTGCTGTACCTGACATGGCTCAGATGGACACCAGACACTTTGAAATATGTTAAATTTAAATGACTAGAGAGAAATGGCAAGAGAATGTGTTATTATTACTTTGCAGAGAGCCACCAGCTCATGTGATGCCTTGTGATTAGCAAAAAAAGCCAAGCTCCTGCCCTTGAGAGAATGTAAGATGGAACATCAGTTCATAGTGAGGAGAGATGGCTAATCTTTGGAAGGTGGGCAGAGGACTGCCTCAAAATAAGAGTGACCTTCAAAGATTTCAGAAGGCTTTATGTATAAGAGGTAAAAAGAAAAATTGAATAGGTTTTGATGATGAGATACAATGAGATATTTAATTTCCTTCTAAGTCTGACCACCTTCTAACGCAGAGTAGTGAAGTGGCTGAGTGCAGCAGGATCTTCCTCTCTGGAGAATTTTAGGTACAAGGTAAACAAACTTCTGTTTGTTTTAATGTAATTGATTGTTTATATCCCATCCTTGTGCATGCCTAGCAATCTCTCGAGGTCTTTGCCTGCCAATTTTCTCACGATCTAATGAAATGTGAATGCTCTCTTCATGCATTCTTCTTCTATAATTGCCTCTGATTTGGTGAAGGCTGTGCTGTCACACACAGAGACAACAGACAGAGACAATTTTCATATTTTTATACTTGCTAAAATTTCAGTTTATTTAGCAGAGTGTTAAACATGCTATCTGACCACCAACAAACCTCATTTCAGTAAAAAGGATATTTTGCTTTAAATATGGAACGTAGGGCTGATTTAGTGAAGTTTCATGGGTTTATACCACCACCACAAAAAAAAAAACAAACAACTTTGTGTGTGGTGCTATTAGCCACGTGACTGAGAGATGCAAGAACACGAACTCTACCCTGGCACAAGCTACTCTTTACTGTCAAACTTCGTTCTGTTACAAAGGAGAGTTTTCTGTGCAACAACAGGCACAGAAGAATTTCCTTTAGACCTGTTGGCAAGTAAAACCCTGCTTGCATCAGCTGCATTCCTGCCTCCCCAGAGATTAGACCATTCACTATTTCACCCCAGCTCCCATCTCCACTGAACTTCATTCAAGAAAACTTGAAGTTTTTAAGTAAATGACAAGAACACAGTAAAGCAACAAGAAAATAAATCCTTCTGTGTGACTCTGCCTTGGGTACAAATGTCCATCCTAAGACTGTTTCGTACATAGAGCACCACTTTACAATCATTACTCTGAATCTGCCTATCTCCAAAGATCAATTTTGAGAGTTGTTCAACAAATCTTTGCTTTCTTTTTTTTTTGTGCTCCTGCTGCAGCAAGGATCAGATTATATACACATGCTTATTATACATATGAGTGTATTGGAGGGCTCAGTTCAGGCTGACGTCCTGACTTGTGCTGCATGGTGTTAATTGATGGTTTAATCTTTCATTCCTTTGCCTTAGCTTTTGTCCTCTTAGGATGCTGGAAAAACAATATTCTTTTAAAATGCATTTTCCTAATAATATGGTCACTTTGGGTCTCATGACTTATTTCATTTGGTGTTATACTTAGATAAGAACTCTTGCAGAATACTGAGAGGTCATTTTGGAAGAAGCTGCCATAAATAGTTGTGATGAGAAAACTGACATTAATGTGAATTCACTAAATAAAGTGACTGGAGAAGTCATCTAATATTTCCATGAAGCTCTGATGAACTTTTTTTTGTCACAGTTATGCTAAGTTTGCTATTTAAAAGTATTATCTTGTATATTATTACCCAGTTGCTTCCATTTGACTACAGATTCTTCCTATTCATATCCTGCTTTATGCTAGGGAAAGACTAAAGGTTCTCTTCCTTACAAATGAGGTTAAAATAGTGTTTTTAGAGATATGACTAAATCTAATCCATAATTAGATTTTAGTTCTATGAGATTTACCTCTTGATGCGTTTGTGGGGTGTTCCTTTCTTTCTAAGGAAGTTTTTTCAGAGTGCTTGTCTGTACCTAAGGTTCCATATATTCTGAAATACTCCTGGGTATTCTGGAACGATACCAGTGTATAGAAAAGCAAATATTCTTAGTTGATTGTTTTCAATCAAGAACAGAAACAATGTTCAAGTTCTGTTCACAATGATTGCTAATTTCTTGCTTTAGAATTTGTCTGTACCGTCTAAAAGTTGTTGCAGTATAAATGTATTGAGTGATGACTGTTCTAGAACAGCTCCCCTGTAAATGCTCTTCCTGTCTTCATGTGGGAGAGTTTCTGCAATAGCTGCTGGTTTTCCCCCTTTATTCTCCCTTAATTTGGATTAATTGTCTCTTATACATGAGTCAAAAGTGCAGTTTGTGTATTCAGGCTGAACTGCCTTTGTTTCATTGACTTCAATGCCAGCTCGTGTCAACTGAGAAACTTCAAAATATTTCTTCATAGTGTTTAATGCAAAAGGTATAAAAAGGTATAGAAGTAAGCCTAAATCTTTCGTTGGATAGCTGAGGTCTTCATGTATCTGACTTCTGAAAGACAACTCAGAAGTCACATTTCACAGCTGCTGCTATATTCCTTATGGGTTGAAGAACTCCCAAAAAGGAGTTCTGGTCAGGACTTTTGCTCTGATCTAGAAAGCTAAATCTTAATGTTGTGTTTTGGACTTTGTCCCAGAACTCCTGTGATAACAAACTACTTTTGTGATTCTATAATGCAGTAGCCCTGAACTAATGAAAGAGGAAAGAGGAATAATCCTGTACCTTTGCCTTCTCTGTCCAGCTAGCAGCTGTTTTCTACAGAGAACTTCTGGACTATTTTTCTCTTTTGGCCTTTATGCATTGTGAGCATCTCACAATTGACACATAGAATGTTCAGAGGTGTTTGGTCATGAGAAGCCATTTTGCATTCAACTCTGCCACAGAATAGACACAAAGATACAGAAACACTGTTATGCAAAGACTCATATATCTTCACTTTTTGTTACGACTTCATTCTGATGCAATGTCATCCCCTCTCTGTCTGTGCCCCCTCCTTCCCCCTGAAATTCAAGCTCAAAAATGTTTCATAGACTCATAGAATGATTTGGGTTGGAGGGACTGTAAAGGGACTGTAAAGATAGTTTCATTCAGATTCTCCTGCCATGGGCAGACACATTCCACTAGACCAGGTTGCTCAAAGCCTCCAGCCTGGCCTTGAAAAATTGCAGGGATGGGGCGTCCACAACTTCTCTGGGCAATCTGTTCCAGACAGGTTGTTCACCACCCTCACTGTAAAGAATTTCTTGCTAATATCCAGTCTAAGTCTAAATCTAACCTCTTTCATCATAAACCTATTCCCCATTGTCCTACCACTGCTTGCCCGTGCAAGAGCAAGGTTGTGGCTTTCCCATTACAAGAGAATGGGAAAAAAATGTCACCCTATCAAACTGTAAATGTCCCAAGTCCTGAGTAAAGGACAAAAGATTGTGATATGTATTAGAGAAACATAGCTTCAAATACTGGCTGGTTAATGCATGGAGGTGTATGGGGCTTAAGTCAAATTCAGCATTATTGACAAGAATGCCGAAGACAGCCTGATTTCAAAACTGACATCTTGATTTAAAGTCAACTTAAGCATGCTTAAAGCCCTTCTTGATAGTGCTGCCAGGAGGGAGGAAAATCCTGGAGCTATTCTAAATGTCACCCTTGTATACTTGGGTTGCTTCAGCTGACAAAAACTTGATGGCCACTTGGAAAATTGACATGATAGAAAACACAGAAAAGGATACAGCCGCAGCTCAATTAAAGCCACCAAATCTTTCCTGACATGATTGCTGTCTTCCTTTGTGCTAAAAAGAAGAGGGGGAACAAAAAAAAATGTCCTGGCTTTTGTGTTCACTAAGCTATAGGTTCATCTGTAACACTGGAAATAATCCAAGAAGGCATGGCAGCAGGGCTTTTGTGTTCTCAGAAACAAGTTATCCATTAAAAACTTCCAGACTACTTCTCTGCCCGTCCTCCTGCCTGCCTTGTTCCTTTTTCCCCTTCCAAACTGCCAAGTTTTTATCTCTCAACTGTCATTGTGTGGAGGTCATTTTAGTCTTGTTTTTTTGAGTCTCTTTCCTGCATTCCCTTCAATTTAGACAGTTCCTCTGGTATAATTTGTACCTCTCAATTGCTTTCAGTCAGAATTAAACACACGGCTTTGTACCTCTAATTTGTGTAGCACAAACACCTCACGCACTTGTCAGAGGGAATTGACTCCTTTGTTAACTGCATTTATAAAACCAGACCTGACTCATGCTGCAAGGTTTTGCTGGTCCTTTACCCTTCAGGGAGAGATGACATGAAGTCCTGTTTGAAGCATTTTATCTCGAACCACAGGGTTATGCTTATATGTACATGCTGGAAAACTAGAGTGGTTTCAAATCCTCATCAACAGAAAATTAAAAACTCTATAAAAGTAAGGCAGAGTGTGTTTCTGACAAAGCTTCTCCCAGTGCTCCCCACTCCCTCCTACACTGACCTGGTCCTTGCTGAGGGCTTGGGTCTTTGCTTAGACTCCACTGTTCCCAAAGCCTCCCTGAAGCATGACATGAGATAAGGCAAATTAACTATAAACCAAAACTATGTTTAACTTACAAATGTAGTTTTTGGGGAAAATCTGAAACTTGCTCTAGAAATATTGGAGGAAAATGCCACCACACTAAAGTTAAAGCTCTTGTAGCTCTGTAATTTCACAGATGGAAATATTTTTACTGTCCTGTTATATACCCTTTGGACTACCATCTGATCCTTTTTTTCCCCTCTAACAGTTATTATCTATTAGTCTGGTTTAGACATAAACTGCTACCAGCTTTTCTGTCTCTCTGTTTTTCCTTTCTTGTATGACTACCTGCAGAGTAATTTTAGAAACAGTATTTTGAAGAACATTTCTTGGATGACCCAGACAAGTCAAGAGGCCTCTACTGGGGAGGATAGCTCCAGCTGCATTCTTCTTGTTGCAAGTGGGCAGCTCCCTAATCCCAGCTTTATGTAACTCTAGGGTTAATATTTTCCCATGGTGTAAATTCAGTGGTTCAGATCCTACAATACATACACAAGTTAATCACTGTTCCTGGAAAGTTGATTTTTTTAAAACTTCCTCAATATTTCTGTGGCATACAGAAGATGTAAGATGACCCGGTAAGAAGAGCAGTGAGACTACAAAAAGCTGAAGTCAACCACCAGTTTATCTGCTGTTTTGCTAGTTTTTGTGGTAGGATTCTTCCCAAAATGCTTAGGGGAGATGTTAATTCTTGAATGAAATTAATTACTTACGTAGCCACTTGGTGTGCTTTGTCTTGGGGGAACAAAAAATAGCTCCATCTGCTTGTTTTCCATCTCCTTGGAACAAGTCTGACAAATAGAATAAGTTTTTGAGCTGACTTAGACTCTCACAATGTTAACATATTCTTGTTTTTATGCAGTCTGATACTAGTATGATTATAACCTGTGATTGCTCCATGCACTGCTGGAAGAGGTATTTCAACCTCTCTGAATTCCTTAGCAAATTGACAGGGTGTGGCCAGTATGTGCTTTCTACTTTTGCAGAAATTAAGCACCAAAATATTCAGAAAGTCACACATACTTTCAGGTCTATTTGATCATCTGAAGGTGGTAGTAATGCAGATATTCCTTTTAAACCACAGCCTACGGTTTTCCTGAAATATAGTCTTACACAGAGTCGTCACTGGGAAAAAAAAATCTGTCACCAAGGTCCATTGCCCATATAAAGTCACAAAATGAGATGTACTGCGAAAACCTTGGCAAGAGAACCAAGATGGAAAAGGGGTTCTCTTCATCTCACCAACAGGAATGTTCCTTTTATTCCCTATGATGCCTGCAGAGACCTAGATCATGCAAGCTGAATATTAAGCCAAGAAATTTGAAAAAGGTTCTTTTCTGTTGAAGCAGGTTTCAGATTCAGCCATGTCTGTTGGGGAATTGAAAGCTGTTGCAATGTGCTTGACCACCCAGCACAGATAGAGTTAGGCTGTTCTGGGCTCTTCAAATAAATACATCCAGGTAGGTAAGCCATTGCCACAGTTAGACCGCCATTTATCAGTTAGACAAAATAGTCTTCTGGCAAGCTCAGGGACCTGTGATACAAGGATGTGATCCAAGTTATTTGTAACTGAACTGAAGTATTTCTCAATCTCCCTACTTGCACCAAGGGGTGTTTGGGAATTAGTTTCTGAGAGGGTAGGAGTAGGGAAAGCTCTCCTGGCTATCAGAAAAGTAGGTACAGGGGACACATCTAAAAATGGCTTAAGAACTGGTGTCAATCAGTCCTAAAATGTGTTTTCTAGTGTGTGTTAATGCAAATTCACAATTACAAAAGACAAAATACATGTTGATGAAAGACCTTGCAAAGCATTTATTTTAAAGAGGTAGATGTGTTCCTGTAAGCTATGCAGATTTATAGTCTGTAAAGGATTAAAAATCATGGTAAAAAGCACATAAAACAATAATGGAACCTTTTGTAGCAATGATGTGAGCTTCAGAGGAAGACCTGGTTATACTACATGTAGCCCGTCTTCTGCACTTATGGTATGCTGTCGTGTTGTAACTTCCTATGAATTATTGCTTCACCAGGAATATTAATCTGTTCTTGCAGTCCAATATATACTTTTCTTATTTACTATTTGATGGTTCTGAGATTGTTGGATGGCCTGACTCAAAATTTGCAAAATTGTCCCGTCATGTATAAAAGCAACATTTATGACAGTTTAGTTACCAAGAACCACATTCATGACTGTGAGCATTGTCTGCAATATTTTCTCTGCCTATGTGATTTAACATGCCAATTACTTTGGCATGAAGAATGAAAAATAATCATTTGTTCAGCTTAATTCCTGACTCATCAGTGACTTCTTAGCATTATGATATAGACTAATTTATCCCATCCAGTCTCATGGCATCCTCAGATAGTATGGTTTTGCTTTTTCCTCATTCTCTTGCCACAGAGCAATAGATGGAGATAGATCATTTAATATTGTAAAATAACTTGCAAAGAGTCTTACCTGTGGGAGCAAACCCTATTATTTATTGTTCTGAACCATTTTTTGATATCATCTTGAGAGGCAGCCTTCTCTCAGTACAATGACCAGTGCCCTTTAGCTGTATAAGCTGTCTTCTGTGTTCTTTCTTAAAGTCTAGGAAGACTAGTGGGGCATTAAAGAATCAGAGGGCAATGCAAAGACGCTGCTTTTCTTCCCCATAGAATCCAAGAAAGTCCTTCCAGTTCAATGTTAGCAACAGAAGATGATTAATTCGAAAGTCTTTCATCTCTCAATCAAGAAGATTCTTTCATTTTTTCCTGTCTTCCACTTCTTCAATGCTGCCGCTGAAATCCCCCATGGCAGGGTTGTCTCTTCAAATGAGAATCAACCTGTAAAATCTCCTTTTTCAAATGAAATGGGATTAAGCATAAAAGTTTTCAATAAGGATACTGTTACTGACAGTCTCTCATACTACAACTGCTGCTTCATTCTGGTTTGCCATAAAAGTTGTTAGAATTAGCCTTGGAAACGTGGTGGCTTCATTATGCAGCTGGTGTCCTTATGGCTGGACTGACGCGTGGCACTCAGTCAGGTTTGTGCAGCACTCACTCATTCTGTGCCCACCAGAGACTGCTGCCTTTTTGAAGGTGTAATTTGAAACACATAGCCCATCTGGTCTCCCACATGTTGCAGAGGATGGTAAATATTTGAGACTACAGTGCAGTGTACGTAAGTTGTGGAATTACAAGTGATCAGGTCTGGACACAACGAGTTTTGCCTGCATTAGTGGGGTGCCTTGGATGTGGTACCCATGGTCATTCTGCTTTTGGTCAGGCAGAGTAAGGACAGGACAAGGTCATCTTTACTTGCAAAGGGAGGCAGATCCATATCTCTGCAATACTTAGTTCTTGCAGTGTGGAGCCATCTGTAAAAAATGGAAAAGTACATCCCTATGTCACAGTCTTTCAGACATGCAGGATCTCTAAAGTGCTTAGAAATTCATAGAGGTTTACAAAAGAACAAATGAGATGGATTGCAAACTGAAATGAAATAGAATCCAAAAAGTTAAACACCATCTTATTTTCATTTTTTTTGTCCTCTCCTCCCCTGACAAAGCCAATCCATTTTTATGTATATAAATCTGCTGCACATTTCAAAGGTAAGCATCAGTGCTAGATCCTAGAGCTATTTATTTCCAAACTCCTTAGCCATTCAATTGAAATGTCCAATTACTCTAACTTACAGTGCACCTTAATAACCTTCATAATGAAGAAGAATTAAAGTAATAAAGCATCAATTACACTACTTATTAAGTTAAAGTGACAGAGCATCGATTATGCTGACATATAACCAGTGACACTATTAAAGCAACAATGTTAAATGGGTGGTGTTTTTTAACAGGGTTATCTCAGGCCACTTAGAAATTGATGGTCATTAATTGTTTTGTAGGTGTAATTTAAGACTTCCTTCCTGAAATAAAAAGATTTCCAAGGGCCTGAAAACTCTTGTTAAGTTAGATCATGCTAGTGGAGCCTACCTCAGTGTCTTCTTGCCTGGGAAGTCAAGTTCATGATGCTAAACCTGGCTTTTGTGAGTGACCATGGATGTAAATTCAGGTTGTGTCCTAGAGTCTGTCTTTTCTCCTTGTGTAACTGCAGTTTGTCTTTTATCACTGATTTGCCATCTATTTCTGTGGAAATACAAATTGATAATGTTCACCCAAAGTTTTTTTCAGAGATTTTCTGTGAACTAGAATCTATACTTGTTAAAACCAGCCTTGCTTTTACTTTTTAAATCCCTAAAACCCAGGCAATAAAAGTCATGTTTAGTTGTGGATTTTAGTCCTCTGGTATTGTTCTAAAGTGCTACTATTTCTATTGCCTATTCACATATGTCTTTGGAGAAGTATATGCTACTAAAACTTTGCCTTGTGTGTTGCATTAATAGTTTCTACTTTCACCTAAACCCTCATGATAATGAATAGATTTTTGTTAATCACTCTCCTTGAAAATTCAAGCATCTTAGTGTTCTTACATTAAAGAGCATGGCTTCAACATGTAGTGTTTAAGGGAAAAAATTGAAAATATTTTAGGGGGTTTTAGAAAAAAAAAGCAACAAAACCTAAACAAATCCAGGAGTCAAGTAGGAAAACTCAGAACTTTTTGGCAATCTTTTATTTTGAGCCTGATCCTTTAAATTTCAGCAGACTGTACTGGCAACACCTCTTACACAGCTATTTTCATTTGCAGAATTTGAGCTGAAACACAGCTTGAGTATTATGTGTAATGTTCCATGTGGAATAAATTATTGTGACAGAGACTTCATAGACTCTGAAAGTATTGACAAAAACTACTTGGTGTTACCATTACTTGATGATTTGCCCTACATCAGCTGAGCTACAGAATCCACGATGGTCCTCTCCCTGGCCTGATGCATTCAGAGGATATGTGGTGGGTTAAGGTGATGTGATGATTTGATTCACAATTAATGTGCACATAAGATCATATGCATTGTCAGATACCAGCTCATGTGATAAGGAGTATGCAATTAATCTTTCACAAAGCATTTGATTTGCATCTGAGGCAAATGAGAGACACTCAGATGGGCAGTTAGCAAGGTTTAGCTGGTGCATGAAGTGGTTAGGAAGTGATAAGGTGATTACTTGAGGCCACTGCCCTTAATTTCAAACATTAAAGTATATCACCATTGATCCTCAGTCTGCAACCCTGATGAGCAAGGGCAGTGGCTTATTTCTATACCAAAATAAACTTGCACTTTTTAAAAACTTGCTTGTGATGCAGGGAGTTAAGACATCAGCCAGTATCCTGCTCAGTCAGGGTAATCCTTTTGCTACTGCTGCTCCTATGAACTTTTGTGGAGATGTCAAGGAAAATAGGATGTTACTTTCAAGGAGTGCCTTTTAAAAGTCAATTCAGAAATATGAAACAAATTGTCAGCAGCCTTTGACAATGTTCTGTAGGAACTCAGCTCTTATCTTCTTTCTGTAAAAGCCTGAGGTAAAGTTAGGTGTTTCACAAGATATTTATTATCTCATAATTCTTATACCCTTAAGCTTGCCAACAGCATGGAAAATACCTGAAAGTATTCAGAAAACAGGACTTAAAACCAAAAGGTATGCTTTGAAATGCAACAGCAAGCACAAAGTCACTCCAAGCCTCAGCAAAGTATAGTAAACATGATGACTCTGGTTTTCTTGTACATCATTTTTTGGAGCTAATTTGAAGCTGTGCATTCCCAGTGCAACCAAGGGCTACAAGATCTTAGCCAGCGTATTTTAAATGAGGCTTTTCCAATTGGGATAATCCCTATGTTGCATTGAACTGCAATGCATTTGCATCATTAGCTTGGAGAAAGATCAGACAACTGATGTAATAAATATAGTAATTTAAAAACCCCAAATTCTTGCTACTGATCTGATCACACTGTCCCACAGGGGCCATTCCTTATTAAGTTTGCTTAATATGAGTTAGATCAGTGTGTGTCCCAAGAACAGAATGGTGTCAGCTCTGGCAATCTTTTTGGTCTAGTCTTTTTGTAGTAATTTTCCTCCAGCCATGCAAATGGTTAAACATAAAGACAGAGTTGAGAATTTATTTTTTTTAATTGTTTGCCCTGCACATGGTCTTTCACACGAAAAATATTTAACACTCTCCCTTCATCATGTCCTTGTATTTAAATTGGAGATACATGGATTTGGTGGATGGACCACTCAGTAGATAAAGAACTGGCTGCACGGTCACATGCAAAGAGCTGTGGTCAATGGGTCAATGGGTCATTGTCCACATTGAAGACCAGTGATGAGTGGTGTCCCTCAGGGGTTGGTACTGGGGCCAATACTATTCAAGATCTTTGTTGGTGACATGAACAATGGGATCGAGTGAACACTCAGGAAATTTGCTGGCAACACCAGGCTGTGTGGTGCAGCTGACACACTGGAGGGACGGGATGCCATCCAGAGGGACCCGGGCAGGCAGGTCAATGCAAACCCCTTGAAGTTCAATAGAGTGACTGCAAGGTCCTGTGGCTGGGTTGTGGCAGTCCCAGGCACACCCACAGGCTGGGCAGAGAAGTGACTGAGAGCAGCCCCAGGAGAAAGACTTGGGGGCGGTGGTTGATGAAAAACTCAACAGGAGCTGGCAAAAGTGCTCACAGCCCAGACAGCCAAACATGTCCTGGGTTGCAGCCAAAGGACTGTGGGCAGCAGGTCGAGGAAGGGGATTTTTCCTCTCTATCCTGTTCTTGTGAGACCCCACCTGGAGTGCTGTGTACAGTTCTGGTGTCCCCAGTATAAAAAGGACATGGAATTGTTGGAGCAAGTCCAGAGGAGGCCATGAAGTTGATAAGAGGACTGGAGCACCTCCCCTACAAAGACAGACTGAGAAAACTGGGGCTGGTCAGCCTGGAGAAGAGAAGGTTGCACAGAGAACTCCCAGCAACCTTCCAGTACCTTCCCCCTTCCCAGAAGGAGACCTACAGGGAAGCCAAAGAGGGGTTCTTTGTCAGGAACTGTAGTGATAGGACAAAGACCAGTGATTAGATATTAGGAAGAAATTCTTTACCAAGAGGGTGGTGAGACACTGGAACAGCTTGCACAGGTTGGTTTTGGATGCCCCAATCCTGGCAGTATTCAAAGCCAGGTTGGATAAGTCCTTGAACAACCTGGTCTAGTGGGAGGTCTGTCTACCCATGGCAGGGGAGGTTGGATGTAGATGACCTTTAAGGTCCCTTCCAACCCATAACATTCTATGAATCTATATTAAATCTAGATTAAGATCTTGTGGGAGACACTAGGGGGTAATCATAACCATCCCTTTCCAAGAAATGTCATACCACAAGAACACAAGTTATCCAATGGTAACAAGAAAATTACCGTTTCTCAGAAAAAAAAAAAAGTCCTGAAAAAAACCCTTCTCATAAAGACCTATTAAGAACCACTATGAAAGCCCAAGGTCTGAAGCTTCTGTGTGGAGGAACAGCTTTTATAAGCGTGCCACTTGTTCAATGTGGGGAGAAGAATTTGCCTGTGATACGAAGAGGAATGGGCACCTGCTGTGCAGTGGGTCTGTTGTTGCTGTTGTGAGACTTGAAGAATGGGTTAATGAAGATAGCTTTCAGAAATCATGGGAGAACTGAGCCTCTGTTGTGCTGAGCACTGTTCAAGCATAATGCACACAGTCTGCATCCCTCTGCTCTTCACAGTAATATACACACACACTTAAAAATATCTTTTCACACACGTATTTGACAACTAGAGAGGAGGTGAATGGCACCTGATGCTGTATGTTCACTATGAATAGCTGCAATTCCTTCCACAGCAGTTTTCTTTATGTTCCTTGTTGTTCCAAGATGTCTTGTTTTTTTTGTGGTTTTTTTTGAGGGAAGATGGAAAGAAGGGTGTTTAAGTTCCTCAAATAGTCCAGGGAGTGCCAGAGGAATGTTACTGCAGTTTTAAGACCAAAGTGTATGTTGCCTGCCCTTGGAGGTGGCAGGAAAGTATAGGGGATTCAAAGCCTGGTGGGAAATGACTGTATGACTCTTTAGGATGAAGGGACCCCAGCTGGGCACAGTCCTGCTCCTCCTGCCTGGAGCAGCCAGTCCCCAAAGTGAAACAGTCTCCAAATTATGCTCCAGTTTTGTCTTGGATGGAGGTAGTTGGTTCACTTCAAAAGAAAGTCCTGGAGTAAATTAATATAATTCCAGCAAGGTGATCAGGCAGAGACTTGAGACTGAAGACTGAACTTTTTTTATTTGAGAAAGTAGATGCTGTTTAGCAGCATTTCTCTCTATTCCTCTCTAACTTTCCAGCAGTAAGAACTAAGATGAAACCTAAAATTCAAGGAGTTATATCAGCTAATAATTTCATGACAAATAACTGGAAATTATATTAGGCTACATGAAAAATAGCTCAAAAGATGAATGTTTTGTGAATATTCTGATTGTTTGGACATAGGATTGTATGAGTGATATTTTAAATTGGGGTTTTTTTGCCCTTTTTGGCTTTTTTTTGGCTTTTTGTAGCACTGCAACACAATTTGCTTAGTAGATTCTATGTATTTGCATATTTGGATTCTTTTTGGTTTTACGTTGCAATAGATGTAAAACAACAGCCATTGACTGTTGCTTCAACCTGATCACCTCAAATCTCAAAGGAGACCTTATGAATGATTGTTTCTGGTGTCCTGATGCATTAGGGAGAGTAAGATGTCAGATTTAGCATATCACTGCTACTTCAGCATGTCAGTTTTAGTATCACTCTGTGTTTGCCAGATGCATTCAAAAATGCAGTTACATCTTTATTACTAAGAAGTACAAGAAAATTTATCTCTGAAAGAAGTCAGGGAGGCTTATTTATTTTCACATCCGTCCTCCATTAAAAAGAGTAATCCAAAATAACCACTTTTTCTACTGAGAAAAATGTTATTCCATGTGCTGCAGATACCACATAATGCATATTGTTCATTAATGGAGCCCTTAGCATTAGGGCACATGGTGCCATTTCACTGTTAGGCATGAAAACTAGCAGTCTGGTGTCCCAGCTAGTAGTGGAAATGGAAAATCAGGACATAGCACACAGTATCATCCTTTGTTTTCTAACAGTGTGCATGAACATCAGCAGTTCTGAGTAGGCAAGTCACCGTAAAAGACCCCTCTCCACAATCAGGGCCCTTAAGGTTGGTTTCTCCTCAGCATTACTTGCAGTGAAGCAGGAGAAATGCAGGAAAGGGGAGTGTGAAGAATATGGCAGAAAAAGATGAAGAGCATCAAAAGAGAAAGAGAAGTGAAAACAAAATGGGAAGAACAGCTGGGACGTGGCTTCCCTGTTATGCTCAGCAAATCTGGGGGCTTTGACAGCCGCGAGTTTGTGAGGCTGTAGTTCTGTCCCTGACAGCAAGAGATTGCTCCACATCACTGATATAAAGAGATACTGGAATAATGTTTATTTAATTGCACAGCCTCAGTAGTAAGCATTTTTTGGCTGAGGTAATTTATGCAGAGTGGAATCCCAGTCTTCTATTAATGCAGGTGCTGGTCTCTGTTCCTATGGTTACAGTTGCAAAGAACAGCCCCCTGCTTTTAAGTTGTTTGTAAATATATAAAACTGTCATCTTGGGAACAGAAATTTCCTGAGCTTGGTACCTTCCCTGAGGTAATACTTTCCTTTAAGAACTGTTTTAAAAGCAAGGTAGAGAAAGACAATTCTGCTGGTTAGAGAGGAATGGAGGAAAGTATGATTTTCTTCCTAAGTGAGAAGGCTCATGCAGAAACCTGGTGCAGACAGCCAGGAGGGTGTAATAGGCGGCTTGCTCATTTGCTGAATACTCAGTATGTACACCTCCTTTTCCCAGAAGTACTTCTTAGTCATAATCCTCTGGCCTCCTTCTTGCTTGCTGTTATTCCCATCCATACCACAAAAGGTGGTGCCATGGTCTACATGTGCTGTTCCCTTCCATCCAAGGGATGGTACAGAGAACTGCTTTGTACACAAGGCTGAAAAATGTTGTTCTCAGATTTTGCTAGAAAAGGAATGGTAAAATGTACACATTAATAGAATTAGTGACAAAGTGATGAAAGGCTCAGTGAACTTCTAGCTTGGTGGTACAGTGTTTTGAGAACTACACTTATTTTTTTTTCAAAGTAATTTGTGTCCTTTAATTTAGATTAATAAGGTTTCCTGTCCTATAACTTTTTCTAAATCAAATTTGTTTCCAAAAGAAAATCTTATTCTTTCGAAAGCCCTTTTCTGAATGTTGACTTAGAAGTCAGTCACTGAATTTCTAGCTTTTGGATTAGTCAATTTGTGAACAAGAACATGAGCTGAAACAATATTTTCTTTCTAAACTGAATTTGAGTTGAAAATAGAAAATACTAGCACACTAAGGAAACTCAGTAGTGGTTTCCATGGGGAAAACTTTTGATGGATAAATATATCTTGATATGCCTCTCCTAGTTTCAGAGGTTGTCTCTGCATTGAATCATAGTAATGTGTTTTTCTGACATGCTCGTTTGTATAGATGCCCTGGCTTCATCTAAATAAAGCTGGACTTTAATACTGAGGTTGTTATATTTCTGGAAAATTAGACAACGATAGGGGTTATCTACTGTTACTTTCTTTTCTGTAAAGAAGGAATGTGGAATCTAAATGGAATTTGTCATTAGTAAAACCAGACCTTCTATCGCTCTCTTAACAAGGGTTGTATAAGATATTTACAGGTGCTGCAACTTTCTAATTTGTAAATTTAATGCACACACATACACATGCACTATGCCTTCTTAGATGTTTACTGAGTAGTGTCTGTCATTACAATGTATCATTTAATATTTCCCGGTAGGTAGGAGAATTTGTTTGAACTCAGACAAAAAGGTCAAAGAAGTCTCAGTCAAAAAAGAAAGGGGAGAAAATCGTAAGATGTGAAATAGGGTGCAGAAAAGCTGAGCAGTGGAGGTAGGGGAAAAAGAGAAGGATGAACAAGGATCCAAAAGGAGTAATACTTTACAAAGAATGTAAGATAACTGCCTAATTGTCAACCCACATTTAAACCATATATTTTTGGAACTCATCATCTAGAGTACTGCTCTCCCTCAGTAATTCCAGAGGCTTTGAGGAGTATCTAAAATTTTAGATGTGTAGAGGGAGCATAGGTTCTATGACTGAACCTATCAGAAATCTGTCAGCATAAAAGAGATCTTTTGATCCTTACCTGTACAATCAAGCTCTCTGATGATTCTGCATATCAGTGCATGGTAAGTGAAGCAATAAGAATGTAATCTGGGAGCTTCAACTCTGCTCTGCTTTGTAAAGAGAATACTGGAATCCAGTAATTTAAGAAAAAGCCTTCCTAAAAAAAAACTTTTACTTAAACACATTGAAGAGAATTACAAAGCATCTTAATGCATGTGGCATTTGAAGCTGAGTTCAGTGAAATTGTGAGAGATTCATTCTGGCTGCCAGAGAGAGTCTTTGGGACTCTGCTGATGTTTCTTATCATCCAAGTTTCTTTTTCTATTTTACGTGATCAAATGGGAAAACAAAACTCAACTTATTTTTCTTGTCCTTTTCCTGTTTTGTTATATATTTTGGAAACTCTTTGCATGCTGTTTTCTTGTACCAATGTCTGTATACAACACATAGCATGCTATGACTACCATTTATGCACATCTGGAAGTGCTTCCATGAATATAGATTTAGAACCAAGTTCAATAATAGAAAGTTGCTGTTGCTAACAAATGTCACCTACTCTTGATTTCTGTTTTCTAAAAACTTTCAAAGTTTATTGTAAATAAGCTCCAGTGAAAACAAACTGAATGATTACAGTCTGGATTCCCTTCAGAGTGGTTTCTGGCATGTAGGAAACAAATTACAGTGTATTCAAAAAACAAGCTGCTTCCGTTTGGGTAGAATATGTTATGATTTAATGAAGACAACCATCTGCTCCTGAGTAAAATCCTAATTAAACAATATATGACTCAAAACAAAATTAGCAATAAAGCAGTTAATATTTTGCAAATGTTGCCTGCAATGTATAGCAGCTAGTATGTTAAAAACTTGTTTAAATATGTCTGGCTTTCATAATATTTTAATAGACTTAGAGAACATGCTTGCTATGTCTGTGGCTTGTACCACCACATCTCCATGGCAGATTTTAGATTTCACAGCACAAGTTAAAGCATTGTGTTGAGAACTGATATGTCTGTCATATTTTAAATTTTTTAGTTTGTTGGGTTTGTTTTTTTTTTTTCCCTGTTTGATGCTTAGCATCACATTTAATGAATTATTCTGCAAAACAGATGCAAAAGCTTCTGAAAAAAGCTGTGGACAAATGGAACAGCCTGTCTGAACACATAATTTCTGTGCCAAAGTCACATTTGTGAATGGAAACCTCATTTAGCTTGCATGGCGTGTCTCAGACCTGCTTATGTAACTGTGCAAAAGAACATGGAAAGTGGAGTTGAGATCAGTGCAATATATGGACCCTCATTCTCTGAGGAGACAAATGTCATACTTCACACAGCCTAGATGCTGATGCTTAAACTACAGGCAAGCTTAGAGAAATAATAACTGGTCCTGTATGGTTGATACCCTTTATGGGAAAACTACTTTTTTTCTGGTCAAACATGAAGAATGTGGACCCAGAGTCTGCAGCTGGGGACATGTACAACCCCAACTGTGTTGCTGGGGTGGGCTGAGTCTTGTTTGGATTTCTGTGCCATGGCTTTACCTCCAGAAGCATGAGACTTGATGGGAAACAAAGTAAAAGTGAAGTGATAGAATAGGCAAGCAACACTTGTGTGCTCTGACTCACTGAGATATGAGGCCCTTGTGCATTGTTCAGTGAAAACAAAAAACATCATAAACAGCACTACTGTGCATAAGAACTACTCCATCCTGTTCATGGCATATTGCCTCCTTCCACATGTATGACCCTGGTTTTTTTAAGTGCTTTCAAGAACTAGTAAAAGATGTAAGGAAAACCAGAAACTACAGCTTGCTTAACATGGATGTAAAATTTAATAACTCTGAGAACTCTCTCTGACTCTTTTTTAATCTGAAGTAATTGTCTGGGTCAAACTAAAATGGAGAAGTTATTATATTATTATATGAGTGAACTTAGGTAGTCTTTTCACAAATCAGCTCTTTGCCTTTTTTTTTCAGAGCCTTCAAAGTGGATGTAGCTAGACTAAAAACATGAAACTCACACTTCCCCTGCTGTTTCCCAGTGTCTGTTGAATGGAAGAGAGATTTTTCTTTGAGATTCAGAGAGTTTTATCTTGCTCTGATCTGTACAGCCTCTGACTTGCTGTGGCACAGCTGTCTGTACATGGGTGATCCCACCCTGGGACAGCCTCAGGCTGACACAAACCAGCTGTAGGAGTAGGGATCCCATCAGCTACCAGCCACGTCTGGGTGCGATAAGGGATCAGGACACACACCCCACACGTCTGTCTTTGTTATCAAAAGTACTTCATCTATGACTCAAGCCAAAAGGACTTTAAAATTGTTGTTGTTCCTTTGCTTATCTCCAGAAACTCTTCTGGGTTTTTTTGTTTGTTCATTTGTTTGTTTTTGTTGTTGTTTTCGGGTTTTTTGGGTTTTGGTTTTGGTTTTTTCCGCCTGGCAAGAAATCAGCTTCTTTAGTTTAGTCCCTGAATAAAATGTTCCAGTACTGTGCTGAACTGGTCTACACTGTGGAGGAATGTTTTTCAAGTCAGACATAAAGTTGTTCTCCTTTCCCCTTACACTCTTCAAATTAAATTTCAGAGAACACAGTGAGTTCTCTCATTTCACACCTAGAATATACAGCAGCAGGTCTTTAAGGTAAAATTCTCTGAAAGAAAAACCAGAATAATTTTCTCGTGAGGATGCTATGCTGCTGTGTCTAAGATGAGCAGCAGTTGCCACGAATCTAAAAGTTCCTCAGTAACTCATCTAGAGTGGCCCCAGTGGATAGACCCCCCTCCTCTGCGGTCTGAAAGAATCTGTTCAGCTCTGTATGGAAATTTTGCACTGCTTTTATTAGTCATTAAACTGCAGTGCAGTTTTGAAGAGCAGAGTTAGCCACATCGTGTTTTTCATATAGATGCTGAAGGGAAGCAGCTGCATGTGGGGAAGCAGTTTTGAAGGCCAGGGACAAAGTTCTGAGATGGTTATGCATCTTGCTTCTTTCCCATTAATGACTCTGTTCTTTTATTGCTTCTAATCAAATGACTTGTTCTGGTGCTGCAGACAACCAAGATTTCTGTAGGAATATTTTTTTTTCCCCTTCTCATCTTCTTTCTCCTTTGAAGTGCTCAGAATTACCATTGTAAATCACTAGCTGGATGTAGCCAATACAGCAGCAGTTCTTCACTTGTGCAATTTAAAGATCCTGGCTATACCAAAGCTAATCTTAGCCTCAAGATGATCTAGTTCCACCCCCCTGCTATGGACATGGACACGTTCCACTAGACCAGGTTGATCCAACCTGGCCTTGAACACTTCCAGGAATGGGGCAGCCCCAGCTTCTCTGGTCAACCTGTGCCACTGTCTGACCACCCTCACAGTAATCTAAACCTGCTGCCTTTCAGTGTGAAGCCATTAGACTTGCTCTAACAGGTCCAGGTCTCTATCACGTTCCCAGACCTGGATGTAGCCCTCCAGGTGGGATCTTGCAAGAACAGAGTAGAGGGGCAGAATCACCTCTCTCCACCTGCTGGTCACACCTCTTCTGATGCAACCCAGGATACATTTGATTTTTCTGGGGTGAATGGGAATGTTGTCGGGTCACATTGAGCTTTTCAGCCAGCATTCCTTCCCTTCTCTGATGTATTAGATACCTGTCAGTCACTGGCAATGCAGAAGGTGTCTCTTTAGGTCTGAGTATGATTAACTCCACAATAAAGCAGGTTGCAGCTTTTTCTCAACCTCAGTGAAAATGAAAGGCAAACCTTACAAACCTGTTTGTGTCATGTGGGTACAAGAAGGATGTACCTGCCATGAGTTTGCAGATGATTTTTGACACATACCTACAAGTATGTGTATCTAGGAAAACATAAAAGCAAAATATAGATAGCTATGTTTATCCTGCTCTTGCAGCTGTAGTTTCTGACCTTTTTCCATGACGTTCTGAAGCACCTCTACTCCTGTCCTTGGGGATCTCTACCATTTACTTGCTTGTATAGTCTTCACTACTGATTTTAGCACAATCCTTTCAGCTCTGGATAAACTCCTTTGTAATAATTGCCCCATGTTATGGAGAAACTGGGTGCATTTCAGATATCACTTTGCAGAAGTGCAGTATGTGGCTGCCTTTTTCTTTTTAGATTTTCAACTTGGTTATGAGAATAGTATCTTTCTGCCCTCCTGCCACAAAGGTCTGACTCTGAGCAGCTGACTGTCACTCTGTTCTCCTGCCTGAAAACAGAGGTGTTATGAGGTGAGGTTTTTTCAGCACCCAATGTATTTTTATATGAAGGGGTTCAGATACATCCACAGTAGAGTGGCAGAAGTATGGGGGCACTTAATTTGTACATACAGGGACCTTTTTTCTGCCTCAGTGAGTGGGCCAATGCCTCACAAACCATAAGGACATCTTCCGTGACAGGGAGCACCACTGGAGCTTCAGAGGCTGCCCAGGGTGGCACCTGCCTCCTCCAAGCACCTGAAAACAGTGCCAGGAAGGATCTGCTGCCTCTCCACCAGTCCCCAGAGCCTTTCTCCTCAGGTCCAGTTTGAATCTGGACAGGAACCTCATGAATGCCTTCACCCTGGCTATTTCTGCTCAGGAGAGGTGCCGGGACCATACCTGTGGAGGAGGCCACTGCCTGGTCCCTGTCTCCTCACTGTCTGTCCTGCCAGGCCTCCCTCCTGGTCTGCCCTTTCTCTGCTTCCCCCTGCACCTGCCTCCCTCCTTTCTCTGTGTGAATGGCCAAAATATTGTACTGGCCACCTGCAGGCGTCTGGTGGCCAAACTTTTCTACACTGACATCTGTCTTGCTGGGCCTCTACATGGAGGAGGTAGGGTTTGGATAGGGACAGACCTGCAGGGCAGTACAGTTGTGTCCTCACAGCTCACTGCTGACAAATGCATTTTTGTATCGTCTTTCTCAGGCATTGTGGACTTTGTGTCTTGAGGAGTTTCTCAGGTCAGCAGGCTGAGGGCTTTGCATTATGGTGAGACCTCTCCCTAGAGTCACATTGGGCTTCCCTGCAGTGGTACTGAGACACACAAGAACGGGTCAAAATGATGTTTCTCTTGTTGTAGTCATGGTCTTTTTTGTGTTAACAGTGCAATTGGAACAAAAGCAGAGCCCCTAATTTGGACAGCCTGCATGGGCATGATGGGAGAGCCAAGTAGTGTCCTAGACAGAGCACTGACTGGGATGTGATGCTGGGCCCAATTAAAGCTCAGCTTGTGCAGCTGGTGCCGAGGCTGGTTCCAGGGGGAGTGATGGGAGGATTCAGCGTGGGTGCTGATGTTGGATGGGAGCAAAAACTCGGGCAGGTCTTCGATCCCAGGGAAGAGAAGCAGCATTGCTAATAAGGGCATAAGGTGCTGGGGTGGGAACTGGGGGCAGCAGTCAGGGTTATGAAAGGCACAACGAGAATTTTAAACTGGATGCTTTAAAGTTCAACCTTTTCTTCTCCCCGTGTCATTACCCCTAATAGCATTTCACTGAGAGTATGCTCTGTTTTCAGTGGGACTGCTGGCAGGTATTGCTTCAGGCAAAACCTAACCCTCACAGCTGAGTTTTTGCATCATGAATTTCTACACTTGAACTTGTACAGATTAGTGATTATTCCAGGTCTTAAAGTTGTTGTGGTTACATTACTTCTGCTATGAAGATTATTTAAAAATAACAGGATTTTTAATTCAATGTAGTAGCTACTTCCAGTATGCTTCTTTCTCCTTCAGAAGGAGATATCTGTATAGGTGTGTGTCTTCTCTTCTTTGCAACTGATGAAAAGGTTTTTGAGGTGTAAAAACAGTCTAACTTTAAGATCCTTTTTTTGCAGTGATAAATATGAGGAAATGTATATTTATTGTTCAATCTTACCTGCCTTCTGCTGGACTGTGCTTGATAATTTCTGCCTAATGTCAATAGAAAATCTTGTACATACAGTGTCAGTTTACCTTTGAAAGCAGGTCTGGCTTCAGCACTCAAGACAGAAAGAATGTGCATATATCACTCCTGACATTTTCTCAGAGCCTTGCTAGCTCACCTATCAAGCATGGTGAATTGTATTTCTACTCATTGATTACTAGTTTTCCTGGGCAGCTGAAAGCATTGCTAGCTATTACCTGACAGGATATAAAATCAGTTGAATACTTTGGCAGGTACATTGTGTTAAGAAACTGTATTTTTAAAATGTCCTTAAGAGGATTTTATGTATGTCAGTTTGCTTTTATCTTATCCTTGTACTGGCAATATCTGTATTTTAGTATGTATATATGCATCAATGTGTCTCTACACCAACATACTTCCATATTGTTACAATACATTTTGAACAGAGCACTCATAAATTATATTGGAAAGGATTGATTAAGAGAGTGATTTTATCACAGTCACAAATCTTTAAAATCCACAGGGAAGGCTTCTCAGCCAATGACGTTATAATTTTTAATGCCTTTCCTGACCAAGTTTTGGAAATCACACCTTGTCCCTGAATGCCCTGAGGATTACGTATCCCCTTGTCAAAAACGGCAAGGTTATTATTCACTCATACAGTGCCAGTAATGTTCAGGGGCTGTAATCATCTTGTAGTGATCCATGTTATTAGATTTCACTGGTCTGACAACAATTTATCAAATGCCACTTACTATATCAAGAAGGGCAAGCAAATAAACCTGTCCTGCCCTGTCAGCCTCAGCACCAGCACACACGCTTGCTTCCCCGAGCACCTGAGGCAGGAAATCCACCAGGGCTATTTCTGATACATCTCTCTTTTAAATAAAACCAGGTATTTCTGGAGGAAGTAATTCGTGTGCCCGTCCACCCGTGCATGGCACCCAGTTCATGAGGGACACCTGTGCAGCCAGGCCAGCAGTTCCCTTCTCCCACAGCGTGTGGGGCTCCCGCAGCAGGGCGCGGGCTGGTTCCCGCGGGTGAGGGCGCGGCGCTCGGGCCGGGCCGGGCCGGGCCGGGCCGGGCCGGGCTTGGCCGCGGAGTAGCCAAGGGCCGGGTGCCCTCTCTTGGCCACCTTCACTACAGCAGCCAAAACAGGGCTTAAAATAGCGGCTGGCGCTGAAGCGACGTGACCGCTTCAGAAACGGAGAGAGGATTCACGTCGTGCCTCCGAATGAAGAGAAGTGTTTGTTTAAATGCAGGCCCAGGAGCTGAAGGTGCTCATCTATACCCACAGCGCCTCTCTAGCCTGGGCTGAGACAAGTGATTCCTTGGTTTCTGTTAGTCCGTCCCAACAACAGGGCTAAGGAACCCCTGCACTGTTCCTTGGGCGCTGATAACAGCGACAAAGAGTCAGGGTTCCTTAGCCTGATCCCATGCCGACTTTCCTCTTTGGCTCGTGTCATTTATCACAGCAGTCTTTTGCCATGGAATTTACGTTTTGATGAAATGCCACAGCTATCATTATATAAGATTGCCAAGATTGGCAGCTGTGGGGTCAAGGCACACATATTGCCTACATGATAATAATAGAACTTTAGTGAGGTTGGTGGGGAATGCCGTCAAATTTCTAAGGTTATTACTTCATCAGCAATCAACCCTACCTGGGAAGGAAGTATGGTAGATTGATCTTCTAGAAAAGCTTGGTCTGATATTAAATAGTGGTTTCTCTGTGTGTAAAATAGAAGCAGGACCAGGAGTTGTACTTGGATGATCCATGTGAATCCCTTCCAACTCAAAATATTCTATGATTCTTAAAATAAATGATCATTGAAACAGTATTTAACATAAATGAAAATAACATGGTCAAGCAAAAAAAAAAAAAAAAAAGCCATTTGATCCTTTTAACAGCCAGATAAGAATGCCTGTTAACTAATAAACTGAGTTTAGTGAAAGCAACTTCATCTGCAGAGTCTTTGTCACCCTACTAAAAGAGAGCATTCTACAAAGGATCTAAATTATATTTATGTTCTTGATTTACTTATGCTGAAGACCAAGTTAACTACTGTTTGTAATGGAGCTCAGGTGGTTTATCCCTGCTGAGGATCTTTTTGGTTTTGAGCTATATTTCTCATCAATTTACTTAAAAGTAAAAAAATAAACACAGAAAATATGCACTGGGTCTATGCACTGAAACTGCATCCTGCTGCTGTTCCAGTCAGGTTCTGGGTGTAAGACAGGATAATTGCAAACACCATGCTAGGAGTTGAATGCGTGCACTCTATTTTCTGCTATCTCACTATGTAACTTTAAATATCTCACTAAACCTCTTAACTCACAGAATTATTATCTGAAAATTGACAACAGTCACAGGCATGTCTTTGCATCTATGGTTTATGAAACCTTCTTAAATGACTAGTGGAAAGACGCTCTTTGAAGGCTTGTAACTGGTTTGTTGTGTGGCATTGATATAGGCAGAACAGTTGCCATTACAAGACAGACAGCTCTTACTGCTGGGATGATGCTGGCATTGGCATGGGTACATCCCATGCTAAATCTTTCACCCTAGGCAAAACTATTGGATGCTCAGAGTTTGGAATAGAGGTAAGCACTTTGCATCTTTTGAAGAGCTGTGTGAATTTCCTTAGAATCAGAGAGGAGAATGATTCAGAACAAGCTTCAAGGCCAACAGAATGTATATGGATGTAGAGAGGAGAAAAATGGGCCACAGTGGTAAAAGAGAAGCTCACACATGAAATACCTCAAGCGTCCACTGAAGAGTAGGCAGCCATGAATCAGAATCAGTTGCAATGAGCCACTTTTAATTGAGAACCTTTGATATCCTTTGAGCTGCAACAGGCATTTAGATCTTGTTGCAACCAGATCTTGTTTCTGCTAATTAAAACCAGAATGCATTCAATACTCTAGCACAAAGTGCTCATATAAATTGTTTGCATTCTTCTACTTGGGTTGACAAGTCAAAACAACCCCACATGAGAAGGGACTGCAGTATGCTCTGACGGCCTATCCACAGTGCTCATTGACAAGTCAAACATTTCCTGAGATGCATAATAAAAAAATGATCTTAAAAACCTTAATAGGCAGGACAGAGTGTGCAGGCTGCCTGCTCAAGCTACCTATTCATCATGTACGGAGCTTATAAAGAGTGGGTGACATGGTGCTGTATTTTCATGTGGTTTTATTATTAGTTAACAAAACCAGGAACAATATTTGAATAGCAATTCTATGTTTGGAATGGTAGGCACTTTTAAGGCACGCCTCAAGGCTATACCTCATTAGTTTGCTTATGTTACCTAGCTATATATCCCTGGGAATGGAGTAGGTGCTTTACATACAAATAAAAGATGTGGGCGGAGGAGCAAAGAGGGCTGAATTATGCTCTCTCCTGCCCTGTAGCTTGTGTAATCATGCGTGCTATGGCAAAGTGAATGTAAAATACCCTAAGCAAGGTTTGAAGCTGGTATAAGTTGGTGCAGCCCTGTTGAAGTTGACAAATATCATGGGCAGCTTCTGTGAAGGCTTAGACCTGCATTATATTCACTGCTGTGAATGACTGTAAGGAATCAGGTCTGAGGTCCCAGACCTTATTTATATGTACTAAATAAGCATAGGAAATCAGGAGGGAATGATCTGAAAGCAAAATATTATTTTGAGTTGTACAGGTTTCTCAACATGTAAGCAGGTAACTGAACTCCACTTAGGCAGATACATGTCAGCTGGCTGCTCTTGAAGAGTAGGAAAAATAGGTGTCAGAGACAAACTCCTGTTCCAACCCAATAACTGTCTTTTTTTAAAAAAAAGCTTTTCATGAGCAATCTAGATTGGGAATAAAACTCTTCGTCAATGTGACCGTGGCATGGGTTAGTACACAATACAAATGCCAGGAAAATGCATGAAAAACCAAAGGCAGTTTCTGAGTTAATTAATTGCTCAGCACTGGTAAAGCAATGTAACCATTTATTAAAATAGACAAGGTTTTGTGTGCAAGTCACAGCTGAATTGCCTGCTAATTAAGAAAGAGCTAATACTCATTTAGATAATAGTCTTGTCAATAATTGTGGACAAAAGGAAGAAAAATTTAATAACTGTAAAAAAATGGAATTGATGTCTTCTGGTTATTGAAATCTGAAAAAAATTAATGAGCTTGAGAGACGTCGATGCTAAATCGTACCAGACACTTCCTGTTGGGTGACCATGTTCTATTAGACACCTGCCAGGACACTAGTCTCTCATCACTCGTCATTATCATTGGCTGGGGGTTTATTGTGTATTTGATAATGTACTTGAGGGAATGTTTAAATACACTGTGTGGTAGTAAAGAGCGTGGGAATAAAAATTTGATTGTAATAATTTCTTTGTTTACCTACTCATAGAAATTTGGAATTTCATAGTGTGTATAAAGAATGCAATTTTGAAAAATCTATAAACATCTTATTTCCAAAACTCAGTGGAGGGATGGTCCAAGCCACAGATGGGTGTTTGGGCTGCATCCACAAAAGGTCTCAGGTCGCACAGGACACACCTGGTGAAGGGGATGGCTTGCAGAGCATGATTCATGGTGGCTTTCCTGGGGCAGCATGGCAATCCAAAATGAAATACAGAAAGAGAAGCTCCCAGTAAATGCAGGGACATTCTGAAAACTATCCTCTCAGTGCTGATGGCACCATCCTAGTATGTTTCATGCACTCATGAACCAGGACGTTGCTTTGTTCTTTCAAAAAATCTTGGCTCTTTCCATTTACTGACCAAGAGTGCTGTCCCTGTCATGACCACCTTAAGGGATTATTAAGAGGTTGTGACCTGTCTGGAAAGTGAGATGTGCCCTTCTCAGCCTTCCAAAAATTTATTTTTCAGATTTATGCCTTACAGACCAAATACCTGGGCTTTACAAGAGGTAGATCTCTGTTCTTCAGGTCAAACAAGCAAATTGCACATTGTGAGCCAGATGTCACCTTGATTTCAGGCATCAAAGAGAAAACTTCATAGTCCATTTTCTGACACATTCCTGCCATCTCCTCTGGCAAAGATTTCACTTTCCTCTGTACCAGACATGTTGGTATGCTTTTCTATAGACCCTAGAGGTAAGATTTGGCATATCTAATCTTAGAGATCTCTAGTGTAAACTTCAGCTTCTGAGTCACTGAGATTCCCTTTATAGGCAATAAGAAACATGAGTATCTTGAGCAAAGTCTTACTGCATTGTAAAGCAGATATGCAAAATAGGTTGGGTGAATCCTGCCTAAAAATACATATTTCTTTCCTCTAGAGAGCTTCAGGTAACTAGCTTAAGATACACTTTTAGAGAGAACCGTGGATATCAGTGACATCCATGTAAGATAAATCCCTCTCCAGATTTCAAGGTCTCCCACATCTGAAAGTCATTGAGGGAGGTAATAGAAGGTGAAAAATAGACACTGCTGTCTGTCTCCTTCAACTTCTCTGTCTCAGGCTTCTCCTTTAAAATTTACAGAAATTATACTCAATTGTTATCTTTTGTCCTATTGAGATAACCAGAAAATGAGTTATGTTTTGTTACTGAGCTTTTTGTAAGGAACAGTCTGGAAGCCTGTATGTCTTCTATTTTGCTTTTTTAAAAGGTCTCAGTGAAGAAAATGAATCATTCTAAGTCAGTTGGAGTTAGATCAGCTTTTTGGGAAGATTTTTATGTGTTTTGCCTATTCCCTTTTTCTGAAGTTCATTCTCATATTGTTTGCCTTAGGAACAGTTTCCCCCTTGTAAACTCTGAGCATAGTATAAGCGCAGAGAAACTGATATTCACGTAATTCTTTCTTTTTTTGCTCCTCCACATCCACTGTTCATCTGCATTCTGAATGTTCTGAGACTTGTTCCTTGGACCTTGTGAACTCAGAGTTAATTGACCTTGACATTGACCAGTGAGATGTGACCAGTTAATTTGACTCTAAAGCGTATTTGAGCTGGCATATTTTTCAGCATTCTTAATGGTAAAATGCAATGATACGTTGCAAGATGCTGGATGTCTTGGAAACACATAACATTTATAAAATAAACATCAAATGTAAAGAAATATACTAGTTGTTGACAAGTTGTGGCAAAGAAGAGACTTGATCAAGCTGGAAAATGCTGACTGTATCATCAAAAAGTTGTGAATGTGTGTGCTGATAGAGGGATTTCAGCCCTGCATGCCTACTGCTACATAGCTTTAGATTGCTTTTCTTCAGGTCTGGGCCAGTTTTCAAGAAACTGAAACTGTTCTGTATGCAAATAATTCTGCCAAAACCCCCTCAAACAAAACCAAAATAATTCATGTGCCTTATTCAATCTTTACAATTTGGACTTTTTGGAAAATGAACATGTACATCACAATTTTAATTTTCAAGTCCTTTCCTATGAAAACCCATGTCATCACTTGTCAACAATCTCCATGTAACAAAATACTTTATTACAGAGATGTCACAGATAGCAGTCTCTAGATATATCACGGATAGCCTGTTGGTGGGAAGTAATTATTTGTCAAGCTCATTCTAATAAACTTTCATTTACTTGGATTTTGTTTGTGGTGCTCAAGCTGAGAAATGCAATTTAGTGGGATTGTTTATTTTGCAACTTAATGCTAAATCAGGAGGGAGAGGCCTTTCTTGGCAAGGATTGCAAACACTTCTGAATCCGGAGATTAACTCTGCTTGTCTCTGACTGTACTCGATGATTTTTGATTACTAGTACTGATAAATATAAGAGCTTAACTAATGGCTATAGAATGAGGATAAAAGTGATAATTTGCTCAAGAGGCTTAACACTGACATCTTGAAAAGAGAATCCTTGGAATGAATTCAGCCATATACTCCTGTAAGGGCCATCTATTGCTATTTATTATAACTTCAAAACCCCAACTCTTTAAATCATAGAATCATCAGTGTTGAAATAAATGTTCAAAACTATCTTGCCCAGCTGTCGACCCAGCACCACTGTAACTACCCCTAAACAATATCCCCAAGTGCAACATTCAGATGCCTCTTTGAACACTTCCAGAGACAGTGACTCCACCACCTCCCTGGGCAGCTAATTTCAATGCCAAAGCCCTCTCAGTGGAATAAAAAAAAAATCTATTTTCTAATCTGAACCTTCCCTAAAAACAATTTAAGGCTATTTCCTTTTGTCCCTTCACTTGATATGTGTCAGAACAGACTGACCCTCACCTTGCTACGACGTCTTTTCAGGTGGCTGTAGGGAGGATATAAAGTCCTCCCGAGTCTCCTCTTATCCAGACTAAACACCCCCATCTCTCCCTCCGCTGCTCCTCATCAGACTTGTGCTCCTGATCCTTCCCCAGCTCTGTTGCCCTTCTCTGGACTCACTCCAGCCCCTCAGTGTCTTGCTCCTTGTGAGGGGCCCAGAACTGAACAAGTTGTGGCCTCACCAGTGCTGAGTACAGGGGGACAATCCCTGCCCTGGTCCTGCACTATTGCTGACACAGCCAGGATGTCACTGGCCTGCTTGGCCACCTGGGCACTGCTGGCTCATGTTCAGCTGCTGTCACCAGCACCCCCAGGTCCTTTTCCACCAGGCAGCTTTCCAGTCTGCCCCTAGCCTGTGGCACTGCAGGGGGTTGTTGTTGCCAAATATTTTAATAAGTTTTGTCTTGAAAAGTACAGAGGATCTATGTAAACATTGTTGTTCATATTTATGTAAAGATATCCAAGACATTGCTAGAAGGAATGTATTATCCAAAGAGGGGAAGAATTGAATTAATTGACGATGTTATTATTCATAATTGTAAAGATTATCAGACTCTTTACTAAGACTGTGGGGACACAGTCCAAGCTCATTAATTGTCCATTGGATTAGAAATCCTAGTTTTCCTATATTTGACCATGTTTATGTTAAATGTGGAAGTTCTTTCAGTCTTGTTAGGTATTTTTATAGAGACCATGTGCATGGAATAAAGTATTGTAAAACTAATGGTTCCATAAAGTCTGTAACCAAACATTCTGAAATTTTCTTTGATTTAGGGACATGAACAAGCATCAAACTTACAGCAAACTTCAGTGCAATTCTCTCACATTTTATCCAGTGTGAGAACAAAACTTTACTGAGTGCCTGAGATTCACTTGGTCTGTGTCTTAACCTTTGTCTCTTATCAGGTTCATCAAAGCTTTTAGGAGATATAGAAGCTTTTTGATGAAAAGCAGATTAGGACTGCAGGATGATACTGAATTTTGATTTTTCTTTTTTTTTTTTTGGCAATCCTGAAGTTTTTTTAAAGCAAAGTACTGTGGCTTTTAACAGAAAAAAAGAAGTGTGATTGTAGACAGTTTGAAGTAGAGCATCTAGACAGGAAAAAATAATATTTCTTTTCATTCTCCCAGGCTGTTAAAAGTATCTGGTAGCTGATGAACCTTTCAGTTTAGCTGGGAAGTAGAAGTTCAGCATTAAACTGGACATGTCATGCAAGTGTCAGATTTGTTACCTTTTGAGGTGTCTCGCAGCTTTTACCTACACTCTGGCCTAGCCCTTTTCATGAGATGGTGATGGTTCTGAAAGGCATTAATGTTTTTATTTTTGTTATCAAGAAACTTTCCCTCCTTTGCACTGCTGAGTTAAAAATAAAGACAAGGGAAACTAGCCAAGCAGTTCTCTCTCTCCTCCTAAATCACCTTGATATTTGTTGTTCCAAACAGGCTTATTTTCCAGCTTTGCCTGGCTCTTTGGTAGGCTGGTAAAGAGATGAAAGGTGTTTGAAAAAATGACTTCTGCAGAGTGAGACTCAAAGAGAAAACACTGAAAACTTTTCAGGCTGTTTCCTTGTGAATTACTGAACTTCTTTCTTTTCAGTGCAGGTATTTGGGCATCTCTTTCTTAGAGGCCATGTGACAACAGTTTAGGGATGTCTCTGCCAGGATCACCTCACTCCATTTTCACATTTGTCCTAACAGCTTCATCATCCCCCTGTATTCTACTGCAGCTCAGATCTCCATGTAGACTCCCCATAACTTCCTGTCTCTCACCTTTATCCCTTTAGGTTTTGTCTGTTCAACAAAGCTCTTCCCTCCTCCTTCACTCCTGGCTCTTCCTCTTTTATCTTCTGGTTGTCCAAATCCCTAGACAGTGAATCACAGAGTCCTAAAGGGGAAGTGAGATGGAAAAATAGGGCACCTGGATAGTTGATGTTTTGGGAATGGCTCCAGCCCCATTGGAGACTGTTTTTGTGCGGTCTCACCACGGAAAGTAGGCAGGAGTTGGGTGCTTCATGTCACTCCAGTACATTTGATCCAGGTATGAAACCAGAACCTGGCTGGCACTCAACCACTTCTCTGCCCTTCTCCTCCTCCTCTTGCTGCCAAATGCAGTCTTTTTCTTTCTTGAAAGCTACTGATCTCCTCCTTCAATCCAATGGCCTTCAGGAAAACAGCTGATTTCAGTCATGTGGTCTGAGAAACTCCTTCATTTTCTCATCAGTTTCTGCACTGACTGCAGCAGGGCAACAAAACAACTTCACTTTTCTTTTTCAAACAGGACACCTAGCTAGCAGTGCCCTCAAATACAACATTTTAGAGAAAGATGCCCAAAGCATAATAAACAGGCTGAAATTATAAATCCATTCCTGTCACAGAGCTCACAAGTTCTTAGTTGACCTGCCTGTGCATAGCTGGTTGTTTTCTTTCTGCACAACAGCATGTAATTAAAATATTCATATGCAGATTGCAGCCCATTTAGGGCTGAATGCTGCTAGATGCTGAGCAAAATTTGAATAGTGCTGAGAGATTTCAGCTGCCAAGGAAGAGAAAGGATGCTCAAAGTAGTCTGAGTTGGCCAGCATCTGGCAGAATGCCTTAACATTGATTTGTTCTTATGTTAGTATAAAACTGGCAAGGAACAGGAAAGCAGTTTAGGGCTCAATTAACAAACAGCCTTTAAAAAATGTATTTCACTTTCTGCCTTAGGCTTTGCCTTAGGGCTAGTCCTGTTCACAGAGCTAAGACTAAAAGAGAAAAACTGCTTATATACATAATATCCTGTACACAGTTATCCCTCCTATAATAAGGGCAATTCAAAACATCTCAATGTCACAGACCCTCTGGTACAGGAATCAATCAGGCTGGTATTAGGCCAAATTATTCAGTAGAGTAGCTAAGATTGATTTGGAAAATGTTTGTTTGTTTGTTTGTTTAAAGTTTTCAGAGTGTTTGAACTGGAAAAAATGAAATAGAATCTTTTGAATTTGGGCATAAAGTAGGCTGGGCTGAAGAAGTTATATGGCACAAGGAGACTGTTGCTTTGTCCTGGTCATGGAGAATATTGGAAAAAGTAAAGTTGGGACGATGCTGTTGGGACATATTACATTAGATAAATATGTTAATTATGGCAGTGGCTACTTCTTTCCTAGTGCACTTCACAAAGGTGCTGAGGGCCTATGCTGTAACTGGGGGTAGTTTTGACTAAGTCACTTGTATGTTCTTACAAAGGCTTATGTTATGGCAAAGAAGAATGTTTTTTTGGAGAAGTGTTTTGGAAAAGCAGTGGAAGTCATCTCTGCAGAATGACTGTGACTGGGGCCATGGTACTCTGTGATCCACCTTCTAGGAGCTACTGCCTGGACAGAGGATGCCTCACTGCTGCTCTCCCTGCCTGCGAATCATCAAGAGACAGGGGATTTGAAATTCTTCAATGCATTACAATCCTTTTACTCCTTTAATGGGGTCAACAGCCATACCACCCTTGGCTGAATTTTCTGAGATTTTGCAGAGGTCTTTGTGCAGAAATTAAAAGCTAAATCAGTAAAATGGCAAGACAAATATCTGTCTGCTTTATCTTGTTAAGTTTAGTTCTGATTATCTGACTTTATGAGACCTTTTCGCCTTTCCTTCCATTCAAGGCAAATTCAGGTGGTATCAAGAGAGAATAATTCCTTCTAGAGCAATGTTAGTCTACATTCTGTTTGTCTATATATTTTCCCTAAGTTGCTATGGCAGTCCTGATAAAGGAAATCTATTTCACCCTTCTGTGTATTTGTTTTTCATTTTGGAGAGTAGAGATCACTCACTTCCTTTGTTCCCTTTGGAGAAAGGTGCAAAGTAATTTTTCTAAATTAAGCTGATTCAAAGTTTATTAGCACTGTAAAAAAAGCCTGATTTTGCTGCCCAAGAAATTGAGCTTGGGCTATCTGATGTTATGGGGAAGAGAATGACTGCAGAAATGATATGGAAGGTGTTGCACAGTGAGATAATGAGCTTTGGAGAGCCAGGCTTGCTGGTTTTGCTTCTGCAGGAAGAACAGGATACAGGGCCGACCTTTGGGAAGGAGACACACCACCTCTTTTCTGTAGCAAGAGAAGCCATAAGAACCAACCTTCAGGGGTTTATAGATGCTACCATAATTCTGAGCAACTCAGCCAGTCGGCCTCAAAGAAACACAACGATGTCATTGCATTCTCTCTTTCTTAACCGGAGCTTCTCTGCTGGACTTACACGAAAAGCACAGCATGGGATGAGGCTGAAGAACGACAGATGCTGCTCTGCTGTTCTCTGTTCACTGTTCAGGTTCAAATCTGTAGAAAGGATATGATCCAAGGGTGATGGTAAGGGAAAAAACATTCAGCTAGCCTCTTATAAAGGTTAGAGAAAACACCATATTGGAATGTTTGGGTTTGGGGTATTTTTTGCATTTTGTTTTAATTTCAAATCTGCTGCAAAAGTTGAAGCTTGAAAATAAGGGTGATATGTTATTTTTGTAGATCTGAAGAATCCCTTTGAAGGTTAATTTATCATAAGCTTGTAAATTACATGCCTTTTTCATTATAAGTTGAATAATGGCCATAAACAAGTACAGGATCCAAGTGATAGTAACTGATACAGGTATATAAACTGCTTTAATAAATAACATGACTAACTAGTTCTTAAAACAGATTTCTTTTGTAAAGACACAGAACATTTTATATTCATTCTTGCTAGGGAATTGAAACTACAATTGTTATCAACATTATGTAAATTCAGCTTTGCAATGGAAATTAAATTTTATTTTTTTAAGATGTCTGATATGAAAAAAAATAAAGTATTTAGAGTATTTAAAATTTCTCCTTGAAAGGCCATTCAGATTTTAAAGAGCAGTCACTATTAAACATCACACTTGGTTAAAGATGGATAGTAGTTTTTCATCTTTGCTGAGACTGGATTTTTCCCTGCAATTCAGAATACTTGAGTGATTTGTCATCTGTGGGGGTGAAGTCCTTTATTTTGTTACTGTGATATATTTTAATGGGTTCTTGGAAGTCTTGGAAGTCTTGGAAGACTTATTCACAATCTAGTTTTAAAGACAGATCAAATTACAGGGATATTGTCTAGTTTTTTTTCTCAGATCTGTTTTATTGTCTACTGCTATCATTTCATTTCTTAGGATGACAGGGCATTAAATTGTCTAGCAGTTTGTTTGTGTGGTATCTGGTAGACCTGAATTCAAGTGGAATCCCTCATCATAATTAGCTATTCACATTGCATCAGCAGGAACAAGACTTCTGAACAACTTTCAAGCACTCCTGTTTCTTGCAGCCCTTTCAAACTGACTACCTCATATTTTGTTAATCAGGTAGAGATGTTGCATATCTTTGTCTGTAATTCCCTTTTCAGCTCTGCCTGTACAACTCATTCCTTTCAATTGTCTTCTTTTTTTCTGCCTTTCTATTCTGCTCTGCATGTCTATTTTTTCCTTCTCCAATAAACAGTTCACAACTTTTTGTGGTATATTCCACAGAGTCCCAGCTGACAGTCTGTGTTTGGCATAAATGAGTGGACCTTGTGCAATTGGAAAAAAAATCCTGACCGGGTTTAGATTGATTTGCTTGTGGCATAGATAAAGACCAAACTGGTTTGTTAAGTCTCCAAAATTCAGTGCAGGATAAGGAAAGGAGTGGATAAAAATGAGATCTTGGTATTTTGAAAAACTTCCAGCTAGTTATTTGGTACCTTTATATTTCCAAATTCTGTCTCATTTATAAATCAGAACTGCAAGGATACTTGCAGATGAGTGAGGCTCACAAAGAAAAGAATCATTACATTTCATCTTCTCAAGAAATTATGTCTGCTGAGTGTGTGTCTAAGGATGAACTCAGGGTTAGAAAGCACAGTTTTTAATCTTTACCTGTGATTCTTTTCTATCTGTACCCCAAACTGCTCGTAAATCACTTAATTTCTCCCTTTCTCAGTGGATATAGCAATACAATTTCTTCATCTTGAAAATAAAATTATAAAGCACACTTTTGTTTTTCTTGAAAAATAGTGTAGAATCCATTTGTTGAGAATCAGTAAAGCACTTTTTTTTCTCTTCCTTTCTTTTTCTCCTTCCCATAAAAAATATTTGCACTCCTGACCCCTCTTCCATCCTCCTCATGTTCTATCTAGTTAATTGTCAGTATATAAATTCTTGGATATGGTAATATTTCATGCACCATCTTCAGCTTCTCTGCAATTAATATTATGTCCTGTCATTTAAGTCCAGTCCTGTGTTCCTAACATCAAACTGGTTTTGTTCAATATGACCAGCAAGGTAGCATATGTTTCCATGTTGAGTCTCACTGCCAGTTCTGGAGGTATCTCCCATTAATCAAGAAGGCCACTTTGTCATAGTGCAGCTAAAGTTATCACCAAATTTTAAGTACAAAGTTTGAATAATAATGACTCCTCTTTTGTTAAATGGCGTTAACACAGCTGAATAGCTTCCCTGATGGTTTATTATATTAGTCTTTCAGAACATTGACTGATTTGTTTTTATTACCATGAAAGCTTTTGTCTTATGAAAATTGCTTGGGACACAGGTCAATGTTTTTCATGTCACATCTCTATAAGGAGTACATTGCTTTATTATACTTTGTATTCTGCCACTGCAACCTGTATGTCACTTAAATTTATTTGTCATGATACCACTGCCAGGCTGCCATTAAATTGTTAAAGGATATTCAGGAAATGTTGTTGCAGTAACCTTTAGAGGAAGACATATGGAAATGGACCATATCTGTTAATTAACTTTTCGAACTGCAAACCTTCCAAAGTATAAGACCTGGTATGAATCATTTCACATGAGCAGAATACTTAGAAGGGTGATGATCATGTTTTTCCTGAGACAACAGATCCTTCAAGTTCAAATTGCCTATCAATTTAAACTAGGAGACTAAACTGTTAAAGAACAAAAGTGAAGTCTAGAGAAAGATCAAAATGTATGTCTCTTTTCTGTCCATCTACACCAGTATCAAAATAAAATGGCCTGTGATTCTTGTAAGTCTCAACAACATTTAAAAATTGCAGCTCACAGAAGGAAAACAGAACATAAGGGATGCATAAGAAAGAAGAGAACCCATGGGAGATGCTCCTGAAGAGTTTCAGGTTAAGCTGAACCAGGGATCCCAAGTCTTGGATACATCACACTCCTCACTGGAGAAGGCACTGACAGAGAAGATGTTGCTATCTCTGAGCTAGCATGCTGTGATGCTTCCCAGACGTGTCCTGGGAATAAAAAATTGGTCTGCATGCAGATAAACTGAAGCTGGAGAGGATTAAGCTTTCCTGCTCCAGACACTGTGATCTCTAACAAGATTGGTATGGTAAGGGATATTTAGAACATTAATTGTTCATGCTTCTGGGCTGGTCAGAATTCCTGAAGCTGGAGTTCTTAATGCTGATCCTATAGTAATATAAGTACCTGAAGATGACAAAATCCAGCACTGTTGAGAGAGGCTCACTGCCTTTCTGCTTGTTAAATTTTCATCTACATTGATTCCCTGACATGGTTTTGTGTGGGGCTGCATAAATCCCTTTGGCAGCATAAACTGGCATAGTAACATGCTGGATTTCTGAAGTTGGCAGAAACAGGGAGCTGTGTGCACCAAAACAGGTTTGGAGTTACAGTGGAAACAGTAGTCCCAACAGGCAGCTGCTGACAACATGGAATAAGGATAAAAAGAGAGTGAGGCTGAAGCAGGACATGTGCTTGTAGCCCATACAAGTATGCTTAGGTGAAAATATACATGGGTAACTGTGATGTGTGTGAAAAGCAAAGTGATAGACAATGAAAGGAAATCCACAGGCTAGAGAAGACAAATTTGTTTGCTCTGAAAGGAATGATGTTATCCATCAAATCTGGCAGAAACCCCTAAATTTGCCAGGTCTGACCTACCTGACCCCACTGCATGTAAGCCAAGTGCTGCACAATAATCTGAGCCTAAAAAATGAAAGGGGTCAAGTGAATACAAGCTTTTTTTCCTGTGGACATTAAGGTAACTGGAGGAAATTGAAAAATTGTGGTGAACTCAGACAAAAGACTGGCTAAATAAATTGTTGTACTTTTGCAAGCATTAGATTTCATAGATGGCACTGTGAATTCTGGTGAGGTACATGTGACTAGATTATGTGGCATGTGAGGTATGCTCACAGCACCTCTCCAAGTATTAGCTTGTTTTTGTTCTTTTGGGTTATTGCCTGACACAAACAGTATAAAACAGGTTGCAGGAACTCTATAATCAAGCTTAAAATATTCAGAGAATGCAGCTGTGGAATTACATATTTGAGAGGAAAAACTATTAAAATACCAGAAATATAGGATGCCAGTATGATTGTTGTTTCCATGGTTCCATTGTTCACTGTTGTCTCAGGTGAAAACCAAGACAGAAGCTTTGGAAAGAACTGCAGTGTATCTTTCATATAGGTTGCCTCTCACTACAGTGTATTTCAGGATCCAAAATTACACTTCTGGAAAGATTCTTCCGGCTTAATCTGCTGCTTTCATTATTCTTCTTCATTATTGCTTATAAGCTTAGGTCTAACCAGCAAGTCTCACTATTTCTTGCTTTTCTGAAAGTAGTTTCTCTATGAAACAAATGTGGATGACCACAAGCTTTTCTTGAATTTTGGGGTAGCAGTAAACCCCTAATTTGTTCAAGTATTTGAAGTTTCCACTTGGCTTGGATGAAATAAAATACAGTGTAACACAGACGTAGAAAAAGAGAAATTGCTTGAAGGAATATTCCAATGCAGTTCACTAACCATTAAGTATTGTTCTACTTTTCTGAGCTTAAATCTCTACTGACATGAATCTTTTATATCCTGCAGTGCAAGTTGTACTACTTGGATAACTAATACAGTTAAAGCAGTGGTTTCATTAGACCTGAGAAAGTTTGGAATTGGTTGTGATTGTTGAGCAATTGAGTCTCCACTTCATGGCAGTGGAAAGTTTTTATGTTTTAATAAACAAATATTCTTGAATGTACTCCTGACCTTGATTTTAGCTATCACTTATTAAAAAAAAAAAAAAAAAAAAAGGAAAGAAAAAGAAAAAAAAATGAAAAGTAATTTGAAATGTGTTTTTGAGAAGCAATTTGAAGGTATATTTTCTTTGTAGTAGTACATGTTGGTTTCTCTTTTTATCTGTGGCTTTTGAGTTTATTAGCATGGAAATTAGAATGAATGACGTTAAATAAGATGAGCAGACAATGACAAGAAGAATAAAAGGGAGCTGTGACAGTCACAGAGGCAGTTCTAACAAAACCATGGCCAAATATTTTCTAAATATGTATATATATAGTATATATAGATGAGCCAAATTCAGCAACTCTTTGTGGAAATTACGTATACTGAAATGTGACATGGGATAGGACAGACCAAAACTGTCGAACATTTTATTTGTTTAAAAAACATACTTCGGCTTATCCTAAAACAAATCACATTTTAATCCCAAAATGGACCCCAGCAATATGCATTTATTTTGCTTAGAACTCCAAGTTGATACTTTGATGAACTTCATGAGGTTTCTGCTGTCCTAATTCCTGAGTTCATTAAGGTCCCTGTGTACTGGATCGTGGCTTGGTATCTACTGTAGCCATCATTCCCCTAAAATGGACATGTGTTAGCCTTGTTTCTACTCATTAGGGCCCTCCTCTGACTGCTGCAGTTTCTCCCAGGTGATAGGCAGTAACCTCACAGTCTTGGTGGGCACCTCTGTGGACAACCAAAGGAGCCTCTTACATCATGTCCAGTCTGTGGGCAGTTCCTGGGCTACTGCTCCCCTGCTGATGATTGCCCCTCTTCTTTGCAGAAACACAAAGGCCCAGGAGAAGGTTTTGCCTGTGAAGACAAATACAAAAAAGGCATTTAATATTTTCACTGCTAGTTCTTCTCTTCCCTTCAGCATACTCATTTTTTCACTGATCGTTCTTTTGCAGGCTCACGGACTTGCAGAATTGTTTCTTTGTGAAATCTTTGTGAAATCTTCAGATGGTTTTGTCTTTCCTGATTTTCTCCCAAAATATTCAGTTTTAATTGTTTTGCTCCCTTTTCTTGCTTAAATTCCTTGTATATTTACATTTTGCATTTAGCCATCATCAGTGACATCAGTCTTCCTAAGCCACCTAACACTTTTCTTTCTGCCTGTTTTTGAGTTCATGGTGTTTTTCCTGTTGAAAATATCCTATAAATAACATCTTGTGTAGTCTTTTTCTCATAAATGGATAGATTGGAAAAGAGGAAATGGTCTGAAAAAGAAAATTTCAGTATAAACATAAAAATTTTGTCTGTTTGACAAAATCATCGTAAAATGCAAAAGTTTTTAACAGAAATTGCAGGGCTACAGTCTTTAGCAAAAAATGTTTTACTTCTGCTGGTAAACTGAAGTATTTTTTCTTGGTCAGTTCTTTTGTTATTAATCTCCTCTCTCCCCACTATCCGTAGGGAATGAATACTGTGTACCCAGACAGCAATAAACCTTCAGCTGCAGACCACTGACACAAATCTATAGACCACCAGTTTGGGAAACCTCAGCTTTAAACTCTAAATGACTCAACATTTGTGTAAGTCAGACATGTTCTGCTATTATGTAACTAAATCATTTTATATCCATGTTCATTGTAATGCTAAGAGGTTCAGACAGTGTATGAGCTGTTTACTCTTGCAAATTGTCTCTCTAATAATTAGGTGATAAAATTGAAAATGCTTGTGAATGCTTGATATGTCCTTAAAATGTGCAGGAAGAGCTCTGTGCTGTTTGCAGGCTGTTGAAGAAATCCTTGCCACAGTGGCACATTTTATAGTGCTTACAAGGTTTGGGTTTGAAACTTGAGCTTAGAGCAATATTGCTAAACAATTAAGGTCCTATTATACTGGTATTTAAGGCAAGGGTCAGATGTTGTTTTTTAATAATGCAAATGACATGTAGAAAGCCACAGAGCTAACACTTAGAGAATTTTTTTTCCTAACCAAGTTGAGTATTTCAGGCAAAGACAAATATTGGTATTTAAATTTTTACTTCCTCTGTTGCTCTGCCCTTTTTTACTTTACAATGAGTGATACTATGGAAATGCAGAAGTATTAGAAAGGGGGACAGTTTTGACTAATATAGGTTGAAGTGTTTTATGAATGGAAACTGAAACACAAGCTGTAGAGAAATCACTTAAGTCACTGCTGAGATGCATTCATCTCTGGTAGTGCATAAAAGTTAATTAACAGTGCAGTGAACTGGAGGCAATTCAGAGAGAAACATTATTAGATGAGGATGTACAAAGAAAGTGAAACATCTTTCAGTTTACTGGCTAAGGATAGATGAATATCTACTAATGTCTGTAAGTGACCTTGACAGCAAGGAGGAACAGTCTGACTGGAGATGTTCCTTGGGGTGCTCTCTCTGTGGGAGTAATAGGATAAAAGACCAGGTGATCAGCTTGTGATGTGAAAGACTAAACCTTTTCCATCCTAATGTCTGGCAGCTATTGGGGCTGCATCCATATAGCCCCTATATGCAGAAAACATTTTTACTGATTGAGCACACTCATATAGGGCCACCTGATGTAAATTGCAGTTTTCTGTTGTATATATAACAACTGAAAATGGAAAACAGCAAAAGCCATTGAGGAATGGATACTGAATTCCAAACTTGGATAGATTTCAAGACAAGGAAGAGCAAAGCCATTGCTTTGTGTATTTAAAGCTAAACTAGAAACTACTGCTTAGAGTATTTTGAGAACAGTCCTGCTCTCACAAGAGCTGGACTTAAAACTTTAAATCAATCTTTTTAGACTGCATTTCTTGTTATGGGATGATAGAGTTTCCTAGTGCCAGCCCTGGATGGGCTCACAAGAGTTAAGGGCTCACCTTAAACATCTATTTGCATGGACTTTCCTGGTATTATTCTGGTTGCTCCTTTGTTGAGACAATTGTGCACAGAACACTTGGTGGAAAATAGGTGATTAAACTATGCCTGCTCCTGAAAGCTGAATTTTCCTGTCCTTAGTTTTCTTACCATTTTCTAGATAGATTTGGGATATGGAGTTTGTGAACAGTAACAGGTTATTACTGATGTGATCAAGGACAACTAGGATTCAAGAGAAACCTCAAATTTTTCTTGACTACATGTCTTCTGCTGTCACTTTCTTCTCTCCTAGATTTTTCAGGATTTTCCATTCCTGTATTTTCTCCATGCATGTTATACAAGTTCCTACATCACTGTCAGAATTACGGGACTTTAAAATTTTAGCCCTATTTGTTCTATTCAAATGGTAAAATGAAATGGATTTATCTGCACCTTCAGGTTCAGCATAATTAATATTCTGAAAAATCATTTCCATTTCATCCATGATCAGTCCACATCCAGAAGCTCTCTTTCTCTATTGATATCCAGAATGAAGGTTTAAAAGTACTGAATCTTATGTTGATTATAATAAAGTTGTAAAGCTATGAGCTTGCTCCTTGTTTGTTTGAACTGAACCCTTGCTGTATGCCTCATTGGCTAACCAGGCATTCAAAGAGTGCACAGACAACTTGCTGATGTTTTGATGAGTGATTGAGCTCTGCAGATGAAGGTCCAGGAGAATTCCTGGCAAAGTGAGCTCTGTAGCAACAGGAAGCAAAGCTGTGGTTGCTGCATGTTTCCACTTACCCATTGTTCTAGACTCTCTGAGCTGGCAGTCGGCAAAAGGAGACAGAAATATATTCTTGAAAATATTTCTGTTCAGATGAGTAAAAGGATAGAGTAAAAATAAAACAAGAGTGAGAGACAGGAAGATAGCATGAAAATAGCAATTTGAGTTATTGTCACAAGGGAGCATTACACATGGCATCACATAATGCATGAGTTAATCATCGCAACATTCTTTGGAAGCGAAGCAGAAAAGTACAGAACATGACAAGAATTATATTCAAATGCAATAAAATCTTATTTGAAAGTTGTTTACATTTTAAAAAGTAGATCAGTAAATTAAGGGTAGATGAAACTCATTTGCGAAAATTCCAGGAACTTGGCAGAATTCATCCACACAGTGAAATTAATTCAAGGCTGATATATTTTCCTTCATAAGGTTGACTGCAGCAGGCTCCCCCTCCCTGGAGACTGAGTTCTGTGAAGCATTCCTTGAGAAAGCAGTGATGGCAAACCAGGCTCAGATAGAATGAGTGAGCTTAGTCTTTGCACCTTACATGGTTCCTTCATGGGGATAATTGAGAGAAGTGCTAGCAGAGTGCAGTGGCTGCACTGTTGCCTGGACTGCAGTGGTGTGACAGATTATCCAACCTGTGACACCCAAAGAAGACCCTCCCACCAATGTTCCCCATTGCTTCTGATAAGAATGTCTTCACTTTGCCAAGACTGGCTGTTGTATTTAGCAGAAAGGGGCCAAGTGGGGCTCCCCATGGGACTTCCATTCTGGTGCTAATCTGGAAGTAACCAGAAAAGAGAGAAAAATGAGGAAAGACCAGATCAATAAAGGAAATTGTTTGAGGAAGAAAATAATGAAAGCAACAGAGGTGAACCAATTAAAACAAAACAAAAGATAGGACAGGGAGGTTAAATTCACTCCCTGGGCCAGATGCATCCCTGGAACCTCAGCAATGCAGCCCTGACCATAATGGATATCCTGGTGGAGCTAAGGCATTCCCTGAAACATAACTTTTGTCATGATGCATGATGACATCTTCTAAAAAGCAATTGTGTGATATATGCTATCCAGCCTTCCCTGAAATATTGGGACCTTCCAGTTGATATGGGTCATGATGTGGTTATGAGACTTAAGTGCTGAGTTACATATACCCCTGAAATTAATTTGACTGCTGTGTACCAAAATCAAATTTATTTCCTTATCATCTTCCAACCATTAAATTGCTAGATCTGGGTTGTGTAAATGCTTTAAAGAAAAGCAGTTCCTAGTCACTAAGGAATATGGCAGAAAATTTGCCTTCCAAGCATGGTTATATAATGCCCACTTATTTTAATTAGCCTTTAGCTCTCAAAGTCCCACTTTACCTAAGTGGCACGATCACTGAAATACAGTAGAGATCTGTTATAGCAAATGCAATCTATCTGTTCCTTTCAGCAGTGACTTCTCCTTTAATATTATGTCTCTCAGGCATGGGAGCCCCAAGCAGCTGCTTGCAGTGTTGTCTGTTATTAGTGCTTACTCAGAATGGGTTCTCCAGCAGAAGTGCAAGAAATGTCTGTGTAAGCATTGCATAGCTTTAATTTTCCTACAGAAGAGTGGTCCTCAGGGAGGAGAGTCAAATAAACAGCAGCCTAAACAGTACTCCAGGTAGCTGAACACCGGGAACAGGACCAAACCAAATTACTCACAAAGTGATGCTGATGTTAGGCTTTTCTCAGGAAGATACACCAAGCAGAGACAAGTTTTGTTTTTTTAAAATAAGTAAATTCCAACTAATTAAAGGTTTCCCTTCCTTCCATTCTTGAAATTTTTGCTGCAGTAAAGTCTTTGGCAAGCATGGAAAAGGTATTGTGATTACATCCATTAACTCCTCAAACCCTGCTGCCAACTGCCTCTTCTCCCTATGTTTTTTGTGATGTATCCTGTTGCAGAACATGGAGACCCATTTGGCCAGGCACTGAATAAATAGTATTTCAATGTGCAAACCCAAAAATAAAGCCAAATTGTACATTTATCATATCCTAAAAAGATAATTTGTGTATATAGGTGGCAACAATCCCTTTCTGGTTTTTGGTTCAGTATTCTTGCACTTCTAACTGAGCAGATGAAACAATTTGTTTCCATGTAATCATGGCAAGTCTACAGGAAATTTCTGATAATTGTGCTGTGCTTTGTTATGATGATGAATTACTGCACATATTTCTGCCATACTCATTAGTCTTACTTTGCAGTCTTCACCCTGCATGTGCTCTGAGATAAATTGGACATTAAGACTAAAAGGCATCATCATCATGGACCAGATTGTTTTAAGGTCACCTTTTTTATCTTGCTTTCTGACATCAGCTGCTCTTTCAAATCTGAAAATGGGAGACATGGCATTTTTTTCTCTCTGTCTGATTTAGAGACTGAATGCTTTTTAGAACATGCCATCCCTTAGTAAAAAAGCAGGAACTAATTCCAAAAATAAGTACCTTACAAAAACAAACAAAAAATCCAATCCTACACATAGATAAAACAGCCTTGGTGCAAAAAGGAAGTGTGTGGTCTTCCTGGAGGGAAGAGATATAGCTGATAAAAACTCAGGACTGTATGGATTGGTAGGGAAATTTGAATAAACCTGTTTAGGGAAAGAGAATGATCAAGGTAATAATCAAATGATACAACCCATAGTGAGCATTTGCAGCAGTTTGTTTTACCGAGTGGATTGCTTACTTCTCAGAGCAGTCACTGCAGTCAAGCAGGAAAAGAAATGCAGTTGAGCATCTGCTACGTCTTCTTTCTCTCAGTGGGCACTACAGCTTATGCCAGACGTGACACATACACACAAGAGGCACGTTGGGAAGACACTCAAAGAAGTTGCTCAGTCATCTGGCAATGTCTAGTCTAAAAGCTAACTGCCAAATGGGTAAGTTGTATCAGGAACTATACCTGTGTAAACTGCATCCATAATCACATTTATTATGGTCAATTTCTGCAAAAATGCTGCAGTGGAGAAGTTAAAAGGATGCACAGAGATCACATGATCACATGAGTAATAAGATTATCTGAACTTTTTTAAGGGAAATTGCTCAGGGAACTGATATTTACAGAACATTAAGCTGTTGGAAAAATTGCTATTTTTTGTTTAGATTCTCTTAAAAAAAGACAACTTCTCTTTTGTCAAAAATGGACTGTCAAAAGATGAATACGTGTTTCTATATAGATATGCTCTCTCAATTTTTCATGTGTCTTTTGTTGCCTGATGTTTCAATGTACCAAATTCGTGGTGATTTTGCAGTGAGGGGGTCAGCACCAAAGTGTCTGAGTATACCTGAATACTCAAAGGTTAGTATCTGATGCCATCTCTGCCCAAGATTCTGCAGCATAGGCCAGTTACAGCTTGGATCGTAGCCCAGTTTTCTGTCTACTGAGCCTGCATGAATAAAGTGAGAGGTGTGAATTTTTAGTTCAAATATTATCCTGTAATAATGTGTCTAAATGCATTGCGAACCTGAGGTGACATAAAATGTGGAGTTAACTTATGACCATCTAAATCTGATAATATAGTTATGCCTTGAAATGACCCTTAAGCCCAAAATCGCTCTTCTGTAACTCTTGTGAAAAGAATTGCTGGTGCTTTCTGCTTGACTGGTTCTGAAGACAGAGCATGCAATGCATCCTTGTACTCCTGAGGAACAGATATGAATGAGCTTGTGCTGTGCTTTCCTCCTGTTAGTCTCTCGAAAGGAGGGAAACCATAATAAGCCACTCCATATGAGTGCGACATATACTGTGGCAGTACCATGGCCTTTTCAGATAAAGCTGTACAATTCCTAAATTCCAGACATTCAGCTGACAACTGAGGTACCAAATTAGTTCTGTGTACCTACAGGAGTCTGTTTGTGGCCTAAAGGCTTGTTTCAGTCACCCCCACAGAAGAACTGCTGCCATTTCAGATGCCCTGGAGTATGCAAGGCACCTTGACAGCTCTGCAAGATGCATTGCCAACAAGACAGGCAGGTTATGCTGTCCATCTCAAATGGCACTGGCTCCTTCTGTGTGGGCAATGGATTGAGCCCTCAGTACCAAAGCTGTTATTAGAGTCAATAAAGATCAAGGCTGGGGTCACTGGAGCTGAGCAAGTGATTCAGCCCTGCAGCTGCTGGTTCCCTTGGATGGGGTGAACTGAACTGTGCTCTAGGTTGCATTGGCTGGATTTCTGCTGACTGCAGCAGGCAGATGAACAACAGATGAATGTGTGCGTGCCTAGATGTACATAACTGCATTTAAATAGCCTAAACACAAAAATAGTTTGAATGGTCAAGAATTAACTTTTAAAAATTGAAATAATAGTGGCAGAAGTTTCTTTTCAGAACTAAAGAGAGCAATCAGAGTACCTATAAAGTTTAAAGACCTCATGGGTATTTTTCCTATGGAAGTTTATAAGGGGAAACAGTTATTTACCTGGTATACAAAAATTAACATATAAGACAGACTAAGAAATGACCTGTCAGACAGATTCCCAAAGAAAAGCAGAGTCTATTGTTTTGTGTTTTTTAAATGCTAGGAAACACAGTAATGACCAGTGGAATGTTTGCAGGAGGTGAACTGGAACTAGATAGCATCATCACAGTTTTTGGCTGCTCTGATCCCCATAGCTTTGTGGGGCAAGATTTCCCATTCCTCATTAGTTAAGAGCTAAAAGGGAAAAGGTATGCTATTTCTTTTAGTAATAAATTTTTCAGGGAGTAAAGGCTGAGCTTTATGTGCTGTTTCTCTGCTACAGGGCTGGCCTTGTTGTACTGAAGACAGAGGTGCAGTAGCATTCACATGTGCAAAATTTAATTACTCTGATTTATCAAGCAATTATTTTTCCTACTAGTTTTATTTAACTGTGGGAGATGTCATCCCTTCTTTGAGCATAATGAGTGCATTTGCTTCGGGAGGCAATTTGCCATTCACAGATGAATTCTCTTTAACAGTGACTTTGCCTTTATTTTTCATTTTCAAATGAAATTACATTCTCAATTTGTTAGTAAATTTGAGTAGTAAATTCCTTAGTATATAGGAACAGTGAATTCTTTATTGCATGATGACAGAGCTTCTGCAGGAAAGCAATTCTTATCCAAAGCTTCCTTCTAAAATTGATAGTCCATGCTGATGGAAGATGGAAATTTTGAGTTTGAACCACCAGGCTCTGGAAGGTCTCATATTCAGAGTTTCTATTTCCTGCATAAGAGCACTTAACTTCTAATCTATAACATAAATTATAATCACCACTTCCATTTTTCAGCCATTTAAGTGAATTAAGGAGTGTTCTGTTTCCAAAGTACTTGGTATAAGTGCCAACATCCAGCACATGGTTTGAGTCTCTAATTGATAGTCTTGCACAAGCTTTTAGCTTAGTTTCAATAACCATGTTATCTTGTTACTACTACTTCTGGTTAGCATAGTTCTTGCTGTGTTTACTTGTGATTCTCACTCCCATTTAGAAGCATCTATCTCTTCCTTTCATCATGAGAAGGATTTGGTTGCACTATGTCTGTGGTATCTTCTGAGGGATCAGATAAATCAAAGGAAGTGAATCTTATTCTGAAAATATGGGCTCAACAGCGAAGTGGGTTAGTTAGGTTGTCCTGCTTCTGCTCTCCTGGGGATAAAGGTAAACCTTCTTTGTGAGCCTTTAAAAAGAACCATTACCGAAGAAGCCTCATTCACAGGATGGTTGGGTCTATATCAGTCAAAGATGTGACTTGCATATGACACAATTCCAGATTTCAATGGTGGGGGCTTAGAATTGGACAGCAGCCCTCACTGGGGTGTAGAAGCTGACTCCTCCTGGTTTTGCCCCTCCATTCCCTGTCTTTCTTTGCAAAATGAACATCTTCCACTATTCTGTCTATTTTTCTTTTAAGCATATTCCATTGAAAACTTATCTTTCTCTCATTTAAAATTTCTTGTTATCCATTCTAAACTATTGCGCTAAATTGTTCCTTATAATTCCCAGTTCATGTGGAGCATCTCATCATGTTCTCCATTTTACCAAACTGTCTTCTATGTTTTTGTATCACTGCTTATCACATACATACAGGGTGGCATTTCACAAAGTCTGTAACTTTCACCAGATTCATTTCCCACCCTCATAACAGCAGAGAAGAGCCTAATTTTCATTAGAAAAGCAATCCAATTGGAACAAAAATAATTAGGATACATCAAAATAAAAAAGCCATGTGAACCATGACAGGAGAGAAAATGTTCTTCACATTGATTTTTCTTCTTTTCGTTCTTGAATGCTTCACTTGATTCATGGTGATAAGATGCACTTAATGTAGTTGCAATCTAGAAATCACAGGATCTCACGCAGTCACAAGAGGTGAAGCTAGAAGGGGCCTCTGGAGACTGTGCAGTCCAAACTGGTGCTCAAAGCAGGGTCAATCACAGCATATTGCCCAGGGCTGAAGATTCTATAACATCTCTGGGCAATGTGTTGCAGTACTCAACAGTATTCTGTTAATCTGTTTATAACATCTAGATAGTAAGGCCAGAAGAAGGCATTAGAACCATGTAGTTTAATCTCCTTCAGAAAAAAAAATAAGGAAAGACCTTGTCAGTCATTTCTGCATAAAGTCACATATATTACCTGTTGCCAGACAGTATATTTCATGAGACTTTTATTTTCAAATGCAACTAGAAGTAATTGAGACTCTACAACATCCACTGGTGATTTGTTCAAGTAGTTATTTGCCTCTGCAAAAACAGAGAGAAAAGCAACTCAAAGGACGCAGAAAATAAAATGGGAAAAGACCCAGGATGCCAGTGAAGCTGTGTCACATCTGTTTGTCTATGTTTTCCTAGATAAACTCCAGCGATGGAGACTGAGCTGTTTTGTGAATAACTTTGGTTGTCCAAAAGTTTTTCCAAGACCTGGCTTTGAATTTGCCTGTTGGCCTTTATGTGTAAAACTTCTTGCTTACCCATAGTGTTCATGGAGAATTGCTTAGTCTCTTCCCTACAGCTACTCTTTTCACATTTGAAAACTGTTGAAGTTCCTTTTGAATTTCTCTCCTTTATATTATATGACCCATTCAACCCTTCTTGAACAACATTTTATTGAATTCTATCATTCATGCTGCTCTCTTAACTCCTTTCAGATGACCTAGACTATTCTTGAGGAGCAGTGCTTGTAACTACTACAGTTACAGAAAATCTACTCCAGTGGCTGCTGCACCAGCTCTTAAAGCCAGCCTTTCATTTAGGCAATATGTTTGCTTTTGGCAATGTTATTGGCACATGCTCTGATCTGATCCATTTTAATCCTCAGATCTTTTACAGCAGAGCAGATCTGTCATTCCCTATCCTCTGTCTGAGTAGTGTAATCTAAACGCATAACTTTTTTTTATTTTCCTTCTAATATGAATCTTGGTTTTGCAGGAGTTCTTTAGCCTTTTAAGGTTATTTGGAGTTTTATTCCTAGATCTTTCAGTGATAGAAACTTCTGCAAGTTTGGTATGATCTCTGTATATAACAATTATATTATATTCATAATGTTATATAAGTGATTTTTGAAAATCTATTATAGTATCAAATTCTGCAATATTGTATTTAAATATACTTTAATTTTGAATGGAATACCCCCAAATAGTTGTTGATGCAACTTACAGCTCTGAAAGTCATTAAGTCATTGCATATTTGTTGAAACCCGGACAGCCTACCACATTAAAGTTAAATACATTCTTATCATACTTTTTTCATGTTCTTCCTTGACACCTGCTAGTGGCTTCTATCAGAGAGAAGATACACAAATCAGTGAAGTTTAATTTTGACTTATACAATCAGAGCATCATTTACAGTGGAAAGACTCATGAGATCATTCAGTCCAGTCATCATCAGCCTAGGACTGCCAAGCCCTCCCCTAAACCATACCCATAAGTGTCAGTCTACATGTCTTTTAAATGTTTCCAGGAATGGTGATCACACCACTTCCCTGGACAGCCTGTTCCAATGCTGGACCACCGTTTCAGTGAAGAAGCTTTTCCTAATATCCAGTTTAAACCTCCCCTACTGGAACTTGAGGCCATTTCCTCTTGTCCTATTGTTTGTTACTTGGGAGAAAGGACCAGTCCTCACGTGGCTGCAGCCTCCTCTCAGGTGATTGTAGAGAGCAAAAAGATTCCCCCTGAGCCTCCTTTTCTTCAGACTAAACAGCTTCAGCTTCTCCCTCCAAGACTTGTGCTCCAGACCCTTCTCCAAATATGTTGCCCTTCTCTGGACATGCTCCAGCCCCTCAATGTCTTTTTTGTCACGAGGGGCCCAGAACTGAGCACAGGATTTGAGGTGTGGCCTCACCAGAGCCGAGTACAGGGGGACAATTCCTGCCCTGGTCCTGCACTATTGCTGACACAGCCAGGATGTCACTGGCCTGCTTGGCCACCTGGGCACTGCTGGCTCATGTTCAGCTGCTGTCACCAGCACCCCCAGGTCCTTTTCCACCAGGCAGCTTTCCAGCTGCTCTGTCCCCAGCCTGTGGAACTGCCTGGGGTTGTTGTGACCCAGGTGCAGAACTGGCACTTGTCTTGTTGAACCTCGCATCACTGGGCTTGATCCATGGATTCAGATCCTTCTCCAGAGCCTTCCTGCCTTTCAGCAGAACAACACTCCCACCCAACTTCATGTTATCTTGTGCCCTTTTATGATCAATTATTTTTGTCTTATTTATTTTTCATTGTTACACTAGCAATTCTGATATCATAAGAAGAATTAGATTAATTTACTATGATTTGATACTGAAAGGTCCATGCAGGCAGTCATGACTTTTCTGTCTTTTAGGTGTTTGTGAATGATTTGTTTGACTCTTCATTGCAAGATTTTTCTAAAATTGGAAGTAGGCTGAGTGGTTTTCTCCCCTGCAGCCTGTCTCTCCTCTCATTTCCATTTTTTTTTTTAATTACATGTAGGAGTGGCTTTTCCGGTTTTGTGGAACCTAATTTATTTTTGACAGGTTTTCAAAATATAATCATTTATCATCCATGGGGCAAAAGGCAGGCTTAAGGAAAATACCTACAGAGAATTTCCACTCAGCCTGTCTTGGAACCACTCATTTGCCTATTTTCCAATCTGTTTGTCACTCTTCTGGTTTTATTACTCATCTCTATCTCTGCAGCTCATTTTCTTAGCTGTAAGATCACAGTTGACATTTTTAGTGAAGATAGAAGCAAAGATGACAACACTATGACCTTCTCAAGATTCCTTTTGAGGAACAGACCAGAATTTTTCTTAATAGTCTAATAATAATAAATTTTCTCCTATGTTTTACTTTGTCACAAGTTATATTTTGCCTTTCTCATTTTATTCCTAGACTGTTGACACTCTAGTTTAGGATACTTTGTGCCTATGAATTGTCCTTTTTTTGTTCCTTTTGTTTTTGTTTGTTTTAACAGCACTAGCAGCTCTCTCCATTTCCTACTCCCCTTTTTACTGACATTTTGTAAAAATCTTGCACTTCCACCTCCAAGTGTTTATTGCAGTCTGCTGTCCTGAGCTCCATGATTTATGATGTTTGTGTTCTCCCTTCTAACCATCTGAGGCTTGTTAATTCTGTCATCTATTTCATGGTCACTCTGACAGGTTACTTTGCATCTGCACAATCTCAGCCTGCCCTTCCAGGCTGGCCAGAAACACAGGCAGAAGCTTTTTCCTTTACTTGCTTTCTTTAGCTTTTGTAGAAACAGATTTGCCACCATAAGACTTTGTTACTGATATGTTCCCTCTTCCCTGTTTTCCGAGTGGTCTGGATGATGGAAGAGTCCACCTCAAACCTGTACTGTGCTCTTCATATTTTTGCCAGTTGCCCAGAAAATGGATCATCCGCCTTATCTTTGTGTCCAGATCAAAACGTGACAATTTCATTTCACCTTCAACATTTTAGCAGGTTTTTATTCCTACATCACCTGGGTCTCAGAACAATGTCAGTTATCCTTGATACACAGAAAAAATGTAATTCTATTTTTCAGTGAGAACTGAACAAGATATATTAGACTTATGTCTGCTAAATAATTAAATTAGGCAGTATGGAAGCATTCAAAGTCTGGTACCTTCTCAGTCAAATTATCTGTTGGTATAAATCCCATGAGTACAACATGGTCTTAAGCAGAAAATTGCCTAGATTTTCCCCTTGAAAATGAACAAAAAATATGTGTATGTTCTTAAAATCTGAAGTTTTGATTTTAATTTAGGAAATCAAAAAACATTTGGACAAATTTTCTGACCCATGTAATTATTACTTTAAATATTATATCAAGGGTAGTCCATAACCAGAAGTAGTATTATTGCAAAGAAAAATAAACAGGATTATGAGGGCAAAGACAAAACTCAAGAAAAAGAAAATCACTTTTCAGATTTTGTGGTTACTACATTATAAGGCAATGATGAGTTCCCTTTTATATGATTAATTCAGATTTCAATAAGTAAATTCTTCTGCAAAACTGTAGTCAATTTTTCATCATTAATGTAGAAGTTAAAAAAATGTTCTTTCTCAAGATGAATGGAGAAAAAGATACAATATTATTGACTTTCTTAAACCTATCTCATATGATGGATTTATGAAATGAAAATAATATAGAAATTCCTTAGACTGTGACAGGAAATACAAATCAAGTGAATGGAAAGGCAGTTGCACTGAAATAAAGACATTTCAGAAGATGATGGGTTCACTGCAAAAGGGTCTTCTGTTAAGTACTTCCTATAATTCTGTTTTCAGTGGAGCACCTGACAAGAGACAGGCAAAGATGCATGTGGATACATCATGGTTTTGTTCCCTGGTAGCTGAAGATGTATTAGGGCTGTAGGCAAACCAAATGCACCGAGGGTTGGAAGGATGGAAAATTCTTTGTCCAGCCTGGAGTACTGTTTCCTGGTTAGTACAGAACCAAAAGAGACCAAGAAAAACCTCCATAACTGACTTACTAATATTTTAGTTCTGATTAAACTCGTTTACCTAAAGGGGAAAGATTATCCAGCCACAGCGATTAATACCTACAAAGACCAATCAGTTATGTCTTCTGGGTCTCAAATGTGATCAGGAAAGGTCTACTAAGTTGTGCAAAGATGTGTTTAGTTCTATATTACCTTTATACTGTTTCAAATAAATTTTCTGGAAAAGAAAGCATGGTGCCAGGGAGATTTTATGGCTTAAGGTGATCTGTTGACTGGAAGTCTTGGAAACACATGGAAAGGATGACCTAGGAATCAGCCACATCTTACCATGGTTTTGAAGATGATATTCACACTCATTGCTGATGGCCAGGCTTGAGGGTTTGCACAGCATCATGGGTTTGTGCAAATTATAGATGAAGATTCTTTTTTAAAATTCAATGGACTGATGTCAAAATTTTTTCCCAAGGAATACAAGAGATTGTCTTTAGTGATGACAGTAGGCCTGAACATACAATTCCTTGTGTTCCCTTGTATTACTCCATGTGGGAATTGCTAAATGTTTATTCTTCCCGTTAGAAAAGAAAAAAAAAACCAAAAAAACCCCCCTTTGTTTTCTTGTAAAAGCTTTCTCCACTACCACTCTTATTTTTCTCTTTCTTTTAATAAAATTTGAGGCTATAACAGGAAGGAAAAGGGATGGGCAGAGAATTCTAGCAATTCTTAGAATTGTGGTTTTTTACTCCTGCTCTGAGATAGAAATTCCCAACACCAAAGAATGAAATAATAGGTAAAATTTCTCAAAGGTCATAAAACTGAAGAAAAATTTCCAATGCCTGCGAAAACATCACCCCAGGTAGGCAGAAGTACATCTCAAATAGGCATTCAGCTTTTTATGTGGGAGCTATTGGTCCATACTAACCTGTCCTAACATGAGAAAAATGGTAAATCTCACTTGAATTCATGGAAGCTGATCTCAAAATACATGTTCACAGAGAAGCAGATACCAAAACTGAAACCATCTTCAAAATCCATTTTAGAGCACTTGAATAAAGCCCTTCTCTATGTTAGATCTTCATCTCTGTTCTTTTTAACTAAAGCACATCTTGTGCCTCATGTGCACTGGAAATCAAATTCAGGAATTACATAATTTGCTACAAGAGAAATGAGTGGCTGCCTTAAGGGGTCATCTCCCATTCTGCTACTTCACAATAAATCTGAATGAAATCCCATTTCAATGAAAGTAGACACTAGAGGGAAATAGAAAAGAATTTCATATCTAAATTTTAATGCTGAAACACGAAAACTAAAAGTTACCATTCTAAAAGTGCTTTTGGTGCCTCTGCCCTACTTTACAATAGAAGTTCATTTATTTCCCTAAATTGAGCAATTATAATTTCTTTTTTTTCTTTGTTTTCCTTTTTTTTTTCTTTTTTATGCAAAAATCTAAAAAAACTTTATAATTATTTTTGAGAGCATGGGAAATACCAGACTAGAGGAAGAATTATGATTTATTGTCTATAATTTTCCTCCAGCATTGGCCAACAAAACTGCTAAGATGAAATTTGGTGCTGCCTTATTCCTTGCAACATGCCATTTTGGTGGCAGAAAATAAATAGATGATGGGGATACTGGAGCATACAGTCACCACAGGACAATGGGCAAGGCATCTCTGCTGTGTGTTGAATTAGGCTATGCATAATATGGGCTCTAAAATTGTTAGATTGATAGAGGGGATTTTTTTTGGGGGGGAGCTTTTTTTTTTGTTTGTTTCTCTATAGGAAAAATAGCAATTTTTTTATTTTATTTTATTTTTTTTTTAATCTAGGAAATCTGTATCAGCATTTTTAACTTTTCTTTCTTCTTATCTAATAGTTATTCTCTTATGATTTATTAAGAGGTATAGAATATGTATTCTGTTAAAACTGTAGAGAAATCAAGTACTGTAACAATGAAATATTGTATGAAAGGATAGATAAATATTTATGCAGAATCTTGTGGAATTTTTATGTGTTTGCTGCATATAAATTAGCCCTATATCTTCACCAAGGAGAGACAAGAATAAAGAAGTTCTTCAGGAAGAAAATTTGAAGTTTTAAATAACTAGCTGATGTATGAAGCTGAAATAAAAGAAAAGATAACAAAATAAAAAGCAAAAAAAAATCTATTTTCTTTGGTTTGGTTATGTATAGCACTCTTCTTTCTGATATTTATGTACTTGAAAGTGTAAGGTCTATGAGATGAACAGCAGTCTAAGAAATGGGTATATTGGAGGAGACATTTCTCTAAATTTGATATGAGTGAGGATTCTCTCCTTGTTCTGGATTTCATCATGAAATCTTTGTGAAAATCCACTAAACAGTAGCTTATTAAGAAAATTTTGCATTACAGTACAAATGAGAAAATTATTTGCTTCATTTTGTTCAGCTTGAAACAGTTCAAATCAGTACTATAACTCTTAATTATGATCACCTGTGTAATGGTGTTGTACTTCATGAGAAGTGGTTGGGACAAGTTTGTACAGATGTTTAGAAAGAGAAACACAATGTCAGAGATGAAATAAATTACAGAATTAGGTATTTGTTTTTAGTATGTGTTCATACTTGTTAAATTATTCCTCACTCTATAAAACAAAATATATTTTTGTGAAACTATTCGTAGTTGGTTCTCTTCATCCTCATGGGTATGTGTATAATACAAAACAAAACAACACAAAACAGTATTAAAAGACCATTAAAACTGTGAAGAAAAAAAAGAACCCCAAACTTGGCTATAGAAGATTACTGAAAAAGGTATAAACATCCAGAACATCACACTTCCTCATAACCTCAAAGAGGACAGTTGAGCATGCAACTTACTGTGTATCACATTAGGGTTGCATTATGGGCTGATGTTTTCTAGCAAATGGCACCTTCCTCATAGATTATCGATCCTCTAAAATATGGTTTTTATCCCATGATCCCTTCAGTTGTCCCTTTGTCCCCACACCCCAACCTCACTTGCACATACTAGGTGCTGTAATGTAATAAATATAGTGGATTTCAAAACACATGGACAAACATTTTCCCATTTCCTTTAATTTAGCTGTGAAAATACTACCTGGTCTTTATTTTCTGCTGAATTTCACATATATTTGTAAGATCATAAAAAGATCCTATGTTAAGGAAGTAGTATATGCAAATAGCATTCAAAACTGCTACACTGTGGCTGTATTAAGATTGTATAGGCAAGTATAATGCTGTCACTGACTGACTTTGAGGATTTTAATCTTCTATTCTAAGATTATTTTGTGGCAGCTGTTTGATAAAATAAGTACTTCATGTATCATTTGAAAAACTTAGCTGAGAATAATATGATTATCTAAAACTGACTGCAGAAAATATATATGCAGTAAGAAGGAAATAAGCCTATGTAGGCGAGAACTTTACAGGCTATGTCTTCATAGGAGATAATTTTTCATCACAGAATATAAATATATTTTTCGTCCAGTATTGGGTGTTATAATAGAGAGGAAAACTCATAAGTGAAATGTGGGAATTATGTTTTTACTAAAGGTGTAGCCTTTAAACATACATTTTCTGGAACAAAGTCATTCAACATTTATGGAACTGTTTGAGCTTTCCAACAGGTCTAGGCATGTGTCTGCCAAACAAAATCTGTTAAAAATGATTTAGTGTGACACTCCTCGTGCAGCAAGAAAGCCAAACCTCCTTCACTGGCTATAAACCTCACCCTGTTCAAGCTACTGGAACAGAGCCAGCTGAGATCCAGGACCTCCTCAGAAGGGTCACTGCCCAGGGGCTGCTGTTGGAGAGAAGCTGATAATTTTCAGCTGGGAAATTGCTGTGGGACAGCAAGCCTGGATTATGCTCTCTGGCATCTTTGCTGAGTTAAGTTTTTCCAAAATCTTCAACCATAATATTCACAGAACCTTAGTCCTAATGTTTCCCATAAATTTCAGTCTCCTAGGGGCATTACAAGTTAATTGAGGGACTCTGCTTACATTTTCAAGCAGTTGAAAGTATGTAGCCTTTTACCATTGTCCTTCTCTAATTAATCCAGCTTTATGGTAATCAACTACAAACATAATGTCCATTAGATTTGCTATGCCAAAAGCAACGAAACAAGCCTTTCCATATGCTAAGAATTCCCAATCAGATTCTAAGATAGCTTATAAAAGAAGTTCTTTTCCAAAATATTCAGGAGAAAAATAAATAAAAATAATCAGAAATCACCAACTGTGAAGTTAAATACAGAGTTTAGGAAAATACTGTATTAGCACAAGTTAATTCTTCAACATAAAATGGCAATAGAAAAGCTTGAGCTCCTTTGAAACCAGTTGCTAAAATATTTCATGAAATTTAATTATTTAGGAGTATTTAGAATTCAAATCAACTCTTGTGTAAATGTTCATGTTACTGAAGACTGCCCAAGAACAGGAGCTTAAGATGGAGCGTGGAGAAAAATACATTACTCAATTGAAATTGTAGAAATTCTTTTATGTAGTTAGAAGGCAATTTCCTGAGTTGGATTTTGTCCAAAGTTCTGCATTTGTCACCTGAAGCTTATGGGAAAGACCACACGATCTTCCATGAGCACAAGTTACTGTGACCTTTGCTTTAATGCCTCAGGACAGAAGATTCAGAATAGCTGCTCCTGACAAAGTGCTGCTACAGTGCAGATATGGGTAACAGTACTATTTATTCCTTGCTTGTCTTGAGTCCCTGATTTGTTGTTCTAGGATAAATATAAGAGATATTAAAAAAAATAGAATAACTATAAAATAATCTGGTAGACTAGAGAGTGGTGTTACTTTCCAGTGAAAATTGTGACTTTGCAGATGTAAAGCCTCCCATTTTGTAATGTATATGGTACTAGCATTTCCAAAACTAAAATTTTGCTTCCTGACTTCATAAAACGGTGAGGCTCTTTAAAATTCAGTACAGCAAATGTGCAAAGCATTGTGCTGGAACCCAGTGTTATCTGAATCCAAAGATGAGGATATAAGTAAAAACCAAAGACCAAACAACAGAATATTCTCTGGGAAAAGGAAGAGCAAAACAAACCAGTGGCTGTCTATGGACTGAAAAGCAAAAACTTTCTTATGAATAGAACAGTTTGACCTTGGACAGTGTTTTCCATCTGTGGATTGCAAGGCATTTTGTTAATGATAATGAAAACATCACAGTGTCTTTTGTGGGAAGTAAATGTTATGTCTGTTTTGCATATGGGCAATGATGATACTGGCCCTCATCTTCCAATAGTGCTCTTGACTGCTCCTTTCAAAAGCTGCAAGTTGAAATGAAATTGAGTTGTGATGATAGAAAAAATAACCAGGTTTTTGGACTGAAATCCTTTGAACCTTTCCAGATTATTTTTTGTATGGCTGTCACAGGAGTGTGCTTACACTGTGAGATTGCTCATTGTGTCTAGTTAAGCCATGTTAATTAGAAATAGGACTACAGACTCTTTGTGCTATTATAGTCCTCTTTCCACGTAGCTTGACTGATATATTATGGCTCTGTCGAGTTAATGAATCACATGAGATACAAACATTCTTTTTGTTCAAAATTAAAAAAATATCACTGCATGTACTCTTTGAAGTGCTCAGGAGAAAGAACTGGTCGCAGGTGCTCTACAATGGAAATATTGTATGAATGGATGACTGGGCTGAATCTTCCATCTGTGATCTTTTCTTTACAACCCCAAAAATCTTCCTCATGCAATGTATGAATCAAGACAGAAACTGATATAAGATATCTGTGGTTCATTTATTTTTGTTTTATGAACTTTACAATCTAGCATGCAGTACAAATGATTGCAATACCTTCATAATGTTTAAGCACTGTCTTTCCTGAAGGAATGCAGTCAGAGAAAATATTTAGAAGAAATAAAATGAAGACTTTCCCATCTGTTCAAGATGTGCAAAAGTAAAAATCTTCTCTTACAGCTAAGCCTGGGAGCAAGAAGCCTAGGGTACTTCTGACAAGCAGGCAAAACTGGGTCAGAGTGAAACATTCTCTAGATGACCTCCTGAGATTCCTTCCTACCTGAATTTTTCTATAAGCTTATATTTGTAAAATATAATAGTCCTACACTTGTTGCCATTGTACCCGTCTAAATTGAGCCCTTGGGATTCCAGTTGGACATCACTTACACTCATTGAATAAGTAGCACTTGGTGGAAAACAATTAAATTTTAATATTATTAAAACTGAGGCAAGGAAAAGTATAAACTGGTGTGGTTTGGGGAGTCAAAAGCAGTTTAAAAGCCAGCACTCTCAACTTTTGCGTACTTTTGAGCTGGAAATTGCCATTCTGGTCAGATGAGACAGTGTAACCATCCATAAGATCATAGTTAATACTATGTTATAGTTAATACATAGTGCAGTGCAAAACCACATAGCTTAAACAGATCCTTTGGCAGCTTGTTGGTGGTGACTTTTAATTTGCAAATGGCATTGAAAGGGTGAGGCAGGATTTTCTGAAATTGCTCCAGCTTAGATTTCAAGAACTTGGCCCAGTACTCCATGAGAAAGTAGTGAGAGAGTAGTTTGTTTCTAGGTATGCAGATCCCAGGCACCCCCATGTCAGGTAGCACACACAGAACAATTCAAAGAATTACCCTCAGTATATAATCTTAGTAAAATCTTGGTGCAGAAAGACAGGCTAAAATTGTTTAAAAATATTAACAATCAAATTAAAATAATTCTGACCTCTTCGCACCCCCCCACCCCCAATTTTTACCAGGGATTGGATCAGAAGAGAATTTGACCTAGGCAGTTATTTCCATGACATGATCAAATCACAGTTTAGGGTGTCTTCTGCCTTCTTACCTCAATTCAGGCTGCCAGGCTGTTTGCCTCACACCTTTGTCCTTTCTACCTGAGTTTCAATGCTGTCATACATATGCCTCCCTAACCTATACCTTACTCTCTTCCCATAGATCTTTTTTTCCCTGACATGTCTGTTTTTTTAGCCCTGCCCTTAGCCTTTCCACTAGTTTTATCCTTGATTTGGCCTTCAGTCATCCTTTTTCTGTTTCACCTCTATTTTGTAATTTATCTTTTGTTTTTAGGGTTCTGAGGGGTGATCAAGCAGTTTAGAACTTTTTTTTTCAAGTTAATGGACCTGGCTCACTTCAGAGTGGACCCTGTAGAGTTCATGAAAGTCTGAAAAAAAAATGGCATTATGTGAATATATTCTGGCAGCTTATTACAGTATTCCCCCATTCATCACATACATGATGTCTGAAAGAACTATGTTGTAACCTTCTCTTAAAGCAGTTGAAAGACCAGAATAATTTTCCTTTGATAAAGGGTTTCTGTCTCTGAACCATGAAAAAAATTCTGCCTCTTTCTTGAACTTGGCTTAGATATTTGGACACTCTAAATTGAGCAGAGGACAATTAATAAAAATTAGCTTAAATATGAAATTCATGTTGACACGTGTTGGCATGATATGGATATGTTTAAATACGGTTCTACTCTTTTACAGGGAATACCAGGTAGCTCAATGGCAGCCTGTCCAGCTCTGCAGTGTTAGAACTGATTTCATATCTGACATAAAATAACTCTTTGACCTTAATCAAAATTAAACACAGCAAGTTCTTTAATTTCTTGCTGCTGCTCCTACAAGTAGAAGTGATTGAAATTTTTTATTTTAAAATATGGCTGAGCTTAAACCACAGCTGAATCCTGAGTGGCAGACTCAGCTTCCTCAGTCTCATGTACTGGGACTTGTTCTTTAAGCACAAATAAATTTATTCCAGATATGAATATGGATATGCACAGAGTGCATCAGGATTTATATTTCTGGCTAGAAATAAAAGTAATGTTATCATTAAAGACAACAGTTTCCACCTCTGTTTATTTTTGTGTTTCTTGTTTATTGTTCCTTCTCACAAGGCTTTGCACCCTGGACAATGCTGACTTTCAGTAGTTATGTTTTTTAGTATTTTCTTTTTGGTCTTGGGACTGCTATACCATTTGATTATATTTCACTAAGGAAATCATGCAGGATATACTATTTAATGAAAACAACTTGCCAAGATAAAGAGAGAGAATTGCTTTGATGAGGATTCTCTGAGCAGGATACAATGAAAAAGAATATTTGGAGGTCTTTGGTGCTTGAGGAGACGCATGTATACCATAAAATTAATTGATCCCAGTCTATCAAAAGCTTTTTTTCATGCTGGAATAGTATGTAAGAAAATCCAGACAACACAATACAGCATTATATTATGCTTGCTAGGATCCTGGCTCCTTGAGGAGCTTGTATACCCTTACTCAGTTCTTTCTGACCTTCAAAAAGCACTGAAGATGCTCAGAGTCCTTCCTGGGACAGTCATACTCTCCCAGGATGAGAAGGGAATACCCATAAGTCCTCTGCAAGGGTAGTGTCACCTTCCTATGCAAAAACAACCCTTGGAACAAATTCAATTTTTTACAGTCAGTAGCTGAAATGCCATGTCTCATGGAAAACTATAGATCTTCTAGTGTTATTAATATCCTACCTTTGGGACATACACACATTGACCTCTATTCCCAAAATGTATCTTTGAGTGCTGGAAGTATTTTGTACAGAATATAAGGCAAATATTTTTGCACAAAGATTATTGTATCTGATGGAAGAGGGATAATTCAGGCATTCAAAATAATTTCCAGAGGCAGGTACACTTTGAAGTGTCAAAACATTGAATTTCTTGATGCTTAACAAGATAGTGACAAATTTCATGGCCACTGACCTCTGTTTCTGGAAGAAGCTACTGATATCTTATAGCTGTCTATCTAATTTTTTTTCTTCTCCTACTGCCCAGTGTTAAAGTGCACCAGTCTTTCAAAGGTTTGTTCACCATCAGACCTCTTCAAAGATTTCTCAGGCTGGTAACTCAAAATAGGAGCCCTGGGTGTGCTAAAAATACACAATGCATTGCAAGCATATTCAGAAGTCGAATGTGAGTTCAAAACATTGAAATTTCTTCCAACACCAGAGACTTTATTGCACTGGCAGTGCTGGGGTAGCCCCTCACCCATGGTTTCAGTCCAGTGGATGTTGGGTGCAAAAAGCACTGTGTGCTGCACCAGGGGCAGTTTCTCTGTGGGTGGAAGTGCAGCTTGCTTGCATGTGCTGTGTTAGATGATGCAATTGCTGCTTTAAGACCTTTTCATCACAGGGGTGCTGCATGTGGTGCCCTGGAAAGCAGTACTGTGCCAGTGGGAAGGCTCAAACACCCAACCAAATTGCAAAGCTGACCAGGAAGAGGAAAATTTTCTTAGGGACCCAGTAGGGTCTGAATGGCCTTGATACAACTCAAGATGTCACTGAAAGTTGCTGGACTGGGCTGTGGGCTGGGATTTTCTCTTCAATGTTCAAAAAACTGTGTTCTCACCTTCCTATCTGTGGCTGTTCCAAAGTCAGTGGGGTTCCTGTACATCTAGAAAGAGTATTTGCCTTCCACCTGGGCATCAGATGTGAGATTAGTTAGCATATCTAATGCTCAGGGACATAGAGCAAATGCTTCCCCCTCCCACAGGATCAGCCCCCAAAGCTCCTTCAAATGGAAGGCAGTTTTCCATGGACATGTAAGCCTAGAATACTCAGATTGCAGGAAAATGCAGAATTGTGACTATGGAAAAGAAGAAAATATACAAAGTAAGTGCTACAGCATTTTGAGGCAAAGCCCGGAGCTATCAATGATTTGTTCTGTGTCAAGGATGTGGTAGTTGCTATATCTGGCATGTGCAGAGCTTAAATATGAAAGACGGTTCTGTTTCTTTTCCCCATTTTCCATATTTTCAATGTATAACACAGGTGCACCTTGACTCCAACCTCTCTAACAATAAGGGGCAATAGAAATAGGAGTTAATTTTTTTTTTCAAAATATAATGTTTTTACTGATTGGAAAGGGCTAGATCAAGCTCTGCTAAGGGGAAAAATGACCCAAAGTATGGCAGGGTTAATAACTAGAAAGCTTTGAAGTCAAGAACACCGTGTTCTGCAAGATGTGGTGGCACTGCAGGTGGGTAGTATGTGTGGAAAGTATGAAAGGTGACAGCTGGACAGTAAATTCATGCAGCTGAGGAGTTTCTTTGTTTTATGCTTGAATAGCATTTGGCTCAGTGGCATTTTGGTCTGTGACTGGGCTCATCATACAAATAAATGGACTGTTTTCTTTTTGGCCCTGAAGGGAAGAGGCATCTGTTTGTGCTGCATATATTATCAGAGCAGATTCAGACCCAGCATCACACTGTCACATCCAGGACAACTTCAGGTCAGAGCAGGGTTTCAACCAGCTCCTTCCAAGTTGTTTTTGGTGACTTTGTGATCTAGCTGTGCCTTGATGCCCAGGGACAAAGTAGCCAGCTGGCAAAGGTCCTCATCCACAGCCTCTTAGAATCTATTTTAATGGGCTTCAGGGAGATTTGAATAAAGGTTTTTAGGCTGAAGTTCCCATTGCTTGGTGCCAGTAATTGGGTCAGTTACTCCAAAGTGTTCAGTACTTACGATTCTTGTCGGAGTCTCCATATTCCTGTTTTCCAGAGAGCCCAAAGATCTGTTATGTTTAAGCTACAGGCAGACCAGTCACAAATGTGCTGTTTGCATCTAGGGGATGCAGCACAACTAATTGTTCATCCCCCACATATGCCCCAGAAAATATTGATAATGATAAAATATTCTGTGGTACTGATAAATACTGCTTTCACATACACAGCCTCAATAGATCTGATATATTTCTCAGGAGAGCAGAAACAATCAGAGTAGTTACATATTCTGAGATTTCTTTCCTCCTTCCTACCTGTTTGCTATTAGTAAAAAGAAAGCTACCAATTTCCTTTGCACTCTGGCATGCTAGAAATTAATGGAGTAAATGCACATGCTGTTTTACTTTGCCAGAGACTGGCTTATACAACAGATTTTTACTCTGTAAGACAGATTTTGCTGTATTTGTGCTTTTTTCAACTCCCCCTGAGGAGTATTAACTCAAAGCAATCACAAGACACCCATCCTTGCCTGCTGCTTCTTGAACTGCTGTATCCTCTTCTTTGCTTCTTGCTTTTCTATTTGAAGCTTTTTTTATTCTTTTTTTTTTCCTTGATGAGAGAACAGCAGCAAGCAAAAACATAAAGGGATGTCTGCTTTCCTAAAATAACTATTTGATGTGAGAAAACAAAAGCGTAGAACACTTCTGTTCACATAGGATTTACTTTCAACAACTGTGTTCTTTCTACCCAAATGAAGACAGGTCGAGTGCTCTGTGAAGTGCAGTACTGGAAAAAGAAGACGTGTACACACTTGGAAAATGCTGAGCTGCTTGTGAAGCTCTAGACACTGCATGTTTATGACTTGGTTTTCTAAGCAATCTCCAGAGCTTGAACGGATTACAGTGATATTTTAACAAGGCTGCTGGCATCCATCACCAGCTTTCACTTACTGAGAAAGCGAAAAGATGGAAGAATGTAATTATTTCCACATAAGCTAAGTGCTAGTGGCTGATTGTCACGAGGACTTTGATGCTTTAAACTTCCTCATCTTCTGAAGGCAAACAGGTAAGTCTCACAGGCTTCTCTTCCCGTGCTCATTTTGGTGAGGGATCAGGGGCTTGCAGGGGACCGGTGTTGGAGGGAAATGTGTTTGATATGAAGGCAAACTGTTTGTCTCTAGATTTGAAACATGCAGTACAGCACATTGTCATTTTCTGTCTGTCGGGTTACAAATCCATTACCTAACAATAGCAGTTATTTCTTTCCATAGCCGAGATGTGAATCTCACTCCAAATTAATCCCTAACTTTTATACGTTTGATACTATTGGAAGAGAATGTGTATATCAACCATCTGTGCATACTGAAATACCCTTTTCTAAATCTCTTTCAGTCATCCTATAATTACTTCTAGATTGATTACTCTGGTTAAAATAATGTTATTTAATATGAAAAATGAAATAATATATATAGAATTGTACTTTGTAAAGATGATTTTTGTTGAACAGTTTTTCCCTGAACACAGGATTTCCTGAACTGAGATTTTTGGGCAGCTTACTTTTCAGATGAGGTCTGCATTATTGTAGAAATACTGTGGTAAACAAAGGGTTTCCTATCTTAAAAGTGGGAGTCTAACAGCATCAAAAATAGATATCTCTTTCCCATTCACCCTTGAAAGAACACTTATTCTCTTTGAGTAATGGCACTGTTTGCTGTGCCTCTAGAGGTGAGGCTTCCTATCTGAAGACTTTTAACATAAAAGCCCTTATTACCATTTAGGGAAAGAAAAGAGACCCTTTGACCACAAATAGGTTTTTTCTTAATTAAGTTTTTTGTGTCCTCCGAGAACATTTGCTACCTTATGTATTATTAGTATTGAAGGGCAAAAATGTTACACGATTCTCTAAGATTTTTGTTTACTAGAATGTATACCAGAGAAAGAAGTATTTTGAGTTAAAAATAAATATTAATATTTCTTGTTTGCTTGTTTTAAAATATGGTTGTTTACAGAAAGAATTCATTTAAGCTCCATTTCCAATCTGGCTATGATAACTGAAACAAATCCTGCTGGCAAACACAATTATAAATAAACTTCTAAGAATAATTAGAAGTGTAATTAAGAGAAGACTGAGTTATTATCACTTTCTCCTCCTTATAATAATTCTGCATAAAAACATGAGAAATGGCTCTCATTAAAATCTCACAGCAGAAAAATCCACAGAAGGGAGTGAGACATTAAAACAAAGCATTCAAGATGTGCAAATACTGTGATTAATTAATTAAACAGAGACCAGCTCCAAGCAAAAGCCTGAAAGCAAATGGGATATTTAAGAAACAGATATCTCATAAAGAACTAACATGTTCAGGTTGGGTTTGATTTGTCTTGTTTTGCTGGGTTTGTTTTTTTAAGAGGTAGCTCAGAGTACCTTGTGGATCTATATTTGTGTATTTTTCTGGTATTTAACTCTGTGGAATCCTTCTAAATACTAGGACCTTATTCATCAGTAAAGCTTTCAAAATATCCATCAATGGAGTGACTATTTAGGAAGGACTTAAAAGAGGCTGGCAGAGGATTGCTGATGGAGATTTTTTTCCCCCACCAGCTAAGGGGGATTCTCTGTTAAACTTGAGAGACTTTCGGAGCTGTTCCAAGTGGCTTTCACCAGGAGGATGCTTACAAAGAAACCTCTGCTAGTGGTGAAAAGAAAACCAAACCAGCTGCTGAGTCTTCTGTGAAGCCAAGAATGAACAAGCATTTGAGAGGTTTTGCCAATCAGAATTCTGGTATTCTGGAGATCAGCTGTATTCAGAATAGAAATGCCAGCAGCTACTTAAATCTGGCTTCTGTCACATTCCTCAAGGTGTGTTTATTCAAATACTGTGCAGTATCATGACAACACCCATACTGTATATTTTGGTATATTGAGTGATGTTTAGGACTACTTTGGCTGCTATGCAACATTAATTCTAGCAGCATCCTGTGTAGTAATTAAGAGGTTTAGGTTATGTTACTTTTCTTAATGCTTGGAAGTTAACCCAGGAAAGGAAACATCCACCTCTTTTGCTAAAGGGAAAAAAAAAAACCCGAAACCAAACAAAAAATAAAGACAAAGAAGAAAGATGGAAAAAAAAAAAGAAAAAACAAAAGAGGGGAGAGAGAGAAATTTTTGTGCTATGGTATTAAATAGTAATGTCATGTAATACACACCCAAGAGCTTAACAGAACTGTAGTAGGACTAATTTCACCCATGTCTGTCTAATCCTTCATTAGCATACTATTATTTTTTTGCCCAGTGGGTATATTGCCTGTTGAGAAATAATGTGAATATTTATTCAGCAGTAATAACTGTTGCTGCTTGAGAGCTTTTTTTGCCACGTGTGAACATGCTTATCTAGAAAAGAATTTCAGGCAGATGATCTCCCTTGGGATTCAATGAATTCATGCGTTGCATGTCCTATCTCACTACACGGCTGTACAGCAAGATTACTGTTTTCCTAATGAGATTCCACTTTGAGCACAGGCACTGCAAGCACATCATTGCCTCTCAGAACATAGTACTTGTCTTCTGGAGTGGTTCAGTATAAGCACAGACCTAGTCCATTTCAGCAGCTTTAGGGGGCAAGGCTGCCTCTATTTGGCGCAACAGGCTAAGCTGTTTGTGTCTGAGACTGAAGTAGTCTCCTAAGAACACAGTTCAGTCATCTTCCCAAAGAAATCAGGGAGCATTTTTTACCTATTTCAGAGGATTAGGATAAAACTCTCTATTTTGACATCTAACTTGTCTTTAATATCAATGACTTCCCCCCAAAAATACAACTGCCACTGCATATTGCATGTACAAAATTGAAGTCTAGGTCAAGATATCAGTTTTTAAATGGGTTGAAATCATTCATTTATATTTCATTTGTATGCTAAGAAGTTAATTTCAAAACAGGTTTTCTTTTCCTAAAGAAAAAAAAATGCTTACTATATATATTTTCTGCAATGAAAATGGTTGTGCTACTAGCCAGGTAGTCAGATTTTTTTGTGCATACATTTTTGATACAGCAGTATTGAAATGCTATTTTTAGAGCTGGGGTGATGTAAGGAAGCAGTGCTATATTACTGGTACATAAATTTAAACTGAAGCTAACTCTGCAATGAAAAAAAATCAGTACTGCAATTGATTATACTCGCTGCTCTGATGTAAATTAAGGGTGATTTCATTGAAATAAGTGAATATAAGAGGTTTACTTTTCCATACATGAAATACAAGTCAGATCCACTGATATTAATTTCAGACTAACTTATGAAAGTATGAACAAAGCCAACAGTTATCAAACACAATTGTAACCTTTTATAATTCTTCAGTCAGTTGGCAGTTAAGTTATAGTAAAGCAGTATTTATTTTAAAAGAAAGGGAATAATAAATCTTAAATGTTTGTAATTTTACTGGCTTTACTTACCATTTACTTACCACATACTATTTTCTTAGTGTTGTAAGTTTTTGACAACCATGATATCCTAGTCTGATTTGCATTGATGGAAAACAGAAAAGAGACCACTTGCCATGTAGAATATGGAAAATAATTATTACACTAATAATATATTTAAAATATGTTAAAAATAGGGTTTAGTAATGCTAAATATGCTACAGATTGATGGAACTATGTATACATCCTCTGTCATGCTTTGGAATTTTTTTTGAATGAAAGTCTATTTCTTATGGTTAGATTTTTCAATTAATTACTGATGAACTGAAAATACACTCACTGAAGCTCAGACTGTCCTGCATGTATTATGGCATTTAAACTAAAAAGGCAATAAATCAATTCAGTTGTTTGTGCTGTAATTGACTGAATTGCAAATGTGACACAGGATATTGAAAGGTCAAAATGAGAAACATGCCCATAACACTTATTTGCAAATAATTTTCACAAGTTTTAATCAAAATTTGATTAATAATTAAATTATACCTTTTATTTCATATGTTAAATAATTTTCATTATCTGGGCATATCTTTGTATTTCTGTTAAAATTACTGTATCTTTTGCATACCATACTGGATTTAAAAACCTAATTCGCTTCTCAAATCACAGGCACTGGAAAAGGTCCAGAGATTATTATTGCAAGAATAAAATGATGGTCTTCATAATATTAAGCTATGATTGTGATGAAGGCTAATGTTTTGGGAAGCAAGCTGTTTCGTCTACTTTCAGTGTCTGGAGCAGGCTGTGGAAGGCAGCTGGGTCAGCCGGGGAGGAGGTTTCCCCTGTCACTTGGTGGCCTCTGCACTGTGCTATGTGAAGGCACCTGCTGCTGACAGGCACTGCAGAAGCAGTCTGAGCACACAAAGAACAAAGCTGGTGCACCTCTGCTTCCAGCTCTGGGGTCTTCCCTGATCCTGACATGCAGGGAGATTCCCATAAGATTTTTCTGCTTCAAATTCTTAAATGTCTGACAGTCTGTTCTCCCATCTCCCAAGTCGCCAGGGGCCTCTGCTGTGCTTCAGGGTAGAGGAGAGCAATTGCCCAGCACAGTAAGGAGCCCATCCATCCTGACTGCCCTCTGTCCCTGCAGCACAGACATCCACTCACTCCAGAGAAAGGCACAGTTTCCCTGGTCCCAGCCACCACTTCGTGCTTGCTGCAGCACTCACTTGCCTTTTTCAAATGCCATCTTTCCACTTGGACCTTACCCACACTCTGGACTAGAACATATTGACAAGAAGTGGCTTTTTCCTTCCCATTTGCCTCCCTGGGGAATTTCTCTCATTATCAGGCCCTGGCAACAGGGTCTAAGATCAGGAATGGGCTTCTGCCCAAGCCGGTGCCGTGCCTTGTTTCATGTCCCCGTTATTTTGGTGCCCAAGGTCCTGGAGTAGGGACCCTGTCTGGCTCAAGGGCTTTACCATGGAGAGCACTGCCAGGTTTTGATGGGACACCAGCTCTTACTCCATTCCTCAGGGAATGAGGCCTGACTCAGTTCCAACTTGCTCTGGTCCTTAGGCTCACAGGACACCTATTTTCTCAAAGAGGATAATGCTACTATTGAAAGGATATAAAGGTGGGAAGAGAAAAGATACATAAAAAATGGAATAGGAATAGAACATATGCATTAGTCAGCCTTTTCAATGAATAATAAAAAGCATTTATATGAGATTAAATTCAAGTCTTGTGTAAGTGAAAGAGAGATACTGTACTTGCTTTCTGTAAGAGACTGAATTTTATCTAAGGAGCCTTGCATTTTCTAAAAGAAAAGGTAAAAAGTTGCACAAATGATGACATCTCCAAACCTACCTCTCCTAATATTTTTAATAATCTGATAAGCTCATTCTTACATGCTAGTTTGCTTTCGTTTTGAAATCACCTGTTGTTGACTTGCTTTCTTTCTATGGTTGTTTTGTTTTATTATTTTGCCCTTCAAACTGCCCTTCCCTAAAACTTTCCTAATTATATTTTCTCCACTGCAAAGAACTTCAACACTTGTTTGGTATTCTGCCTTGTAAAAATAAAGTAGAAAACAAAGCACATTAAAATATTAATACTTTGTTGTTACACTTTTTAAAGATTGTGCTGTTGGGGATAAAAACAGGCACTAGCATGAATTTAAAGGAGTAATAGTGGAAAGATAAAGCAACAACTTATGCTGAAAGTAATCTTTCTTTACAATGTGTTTGATGAAATACATTCATATAGACTTAACAATTCCTTTGCAAGAATTTGTGAAATTTCTCCACCTCTCTTTGTTCCCTTAGTCTAAATGTTCCTATACTTCTCTGGATGTTGTACTTGGGGGATAAGGAATTCCCAGTATATGGTCCTATCAATAAACATATTGGATGAGCTGAGTATGTTCTGCAATCTGCTTCATACAGCAGGTCTGCTCATAGGTTCTCATGGTTCTTCCTGAGCTTTGAATATATGTGAAGCATCTGGCTTTGCTAAGAAAATGAGGCTAAACTGTAGATCTTGCTTTATAAAGTGTGAAAGCTGCTAAACTACTGTCAGAAAAGTAATTCTCTTCCTTAAGATAACCTGTCCCTTTCACAAAGACCTGGCATTTGCCACTTAGATGGGGCTTACTAGATATAGGTTGGAGTTTTTCAAGGGGAGAATTAGATAATTCTGCTCTGCAAGCTAAGGCAGTTCTCAGGGCCTTGCCCTTTAACTTATCCTATCACTATAACAAAATAAAGAGCTGATCTAGCTCAGATCTTTGACAGTAATCATGCGTGAGCAGTTTGGCCAAGATCTAGTGCTGTACTTACTGCCAGGTCACGGGGAGAAAAATCTTGAGGCGTTTTCATTTCTTGCATCTTACCTGTGCAACAGAAAGACAGCTTAGTCAGTGCTGAACAAATGCCATGATCTGACTAAGGATTTATACACCACAAGGGAAATGTCCTCTTTCAGACACTGTGGTGTTATGAGGAGTTCTTTCAGACTCTAGGGCCACAGAGGTCAGTGGAAGCCCTGCCACAGATTGGAGGGGTCAGGCCCTGCTCAGGGTCCATCCCTTTGGCATCAGCCTTGCAGAAATCCTCTGTGTTGCTCCTACTGGGCCATCAGTCGAGACACTGTAGGAGAAGCCCCTTTGAGCCAGCTCCAGTTACTCAGTTATCCCATCTCTTCTGTGGACCAAATCTAAATGGCCTCTGCTGCTTCTCTCTTCCATGGAACTTAAATGTATCAGTTAAAGCAATTATAAGGTTTTGTCAGAGACTTCCTTTTTGCAGTATCCAAAACAGTGTCAAAGACACCTAGGCAATTCCTCTGCATGGTGGTTCTGGTTTAGAGGGCACCCTTTCAGCCAGACAAGTGTCTGCTCTGTCTGAAGTTTAACATGATAAAGAGGTCAGGAATAAGCAATAATTACTGTTATTGCAGGGGCAGAGTTTAAGCAGCCACATGTTCAACTAGAAACTCACATAAGATCAGAGCAAATGACATGAAGCTGTGTCAGAGGAGGTTTAGATTGGATATTAGGAAGTTCTTCAACCGGAGGGTGGTTGGGCACTGGAACAGGATCCCCCGAAGAGTGGTCACAGCATCAGCCTGACAGAGTTCAAGAAGCATTTGGACAGTGTTCTCATGCACATGGTGGGATTGTGGGATTGTCCTGTTCAGGGCCAGGAGTTGGACTTTGATGATCCCTGTGGGTCCCTTCCTATTCCGGATATTCTGTGATAAGGATATGATATTCCCGATATTTCTGTGTTAACTGTGGAACTTGTCGTTTTAACACCTTGCAGATCATCCTTGCTTTTCAGAAGGCAGCTGCACCACCCTGATTCACAACCTGTCGACATGGCTGGGTGGGTTTCCTGTGGCTCCCAGCCCCCCTGGCCCAGGCACCCCAGGCAGGGCGCAGAGGGACACTGCTCTCAGTGTGGGGTCGGGCTGCTCTCCTGAGTCCTGCCAGCGCAGCTCAGGCTGGGGGAGCATCCCACCTCTCCTCCCTGCTGCGCTATTGAGGGTTTCTTCCTTTTCCTTGCAAAGCTTCCCTGCCGGGCAGCTGAGGACATCCGGGTAGGGTGACTGATCCCGGGAGGAGGAGAGGCGGGAGAGACCATCCCCTCTCTCTGCTGCTGCTGCTGCTGAAGCTGTGCTGGAACCGGAGCCGTCGATGTGGCTCCCCAGAGTTAGTTGCTCAGCAACCAGAATCAATTAATATGCTTTGCAGAAAGTGCAGGGGAAGCCCGAGCTGCTGTCAGCGAGCAGGCAGGAGGATGAGGGTGACTCAGGATCCCACTCCTGCCTGACACCCATTTGGTCCCACCCCATCTTCTCCAAACACTCCGTTAGCCACCGTTCTTTTCCCCTTTCTCCTTCCCTACGGTACTTAATGTGTGTGTCCCCAGATTCTTCAGGCAAAGTACCTCGTTGCTTAAGAAGCCTCCTGCTTCAAGGCTTTTGCTTTTAGATCTGATTTGTATTTTTTGGTTGTTTGTCAGATTTTCTTAAACACTTTTCTAGAAATTCTAACATTCGTGTTATTTGGGAAGGAAAAGGGATAGCTGGTGTTTTTGTCAGATGGTTTTAAAGATGCCTCAGGATGAAAAGGGTTGTTTGGTAGTACCCATTGAGCAGCAGCAATGAAAATGCATCACTGGGAAAGTTTTTGCCTCTTCTTTTGTTACAAATGATCAGCACTGCATACATGAGACCAATGAGGTAGTACTGATTGTTGTGAAACACCTAGATAATAGAGTAAATGAGGGGGTCTTGTGGGATTTTTATATCTTCTCCTTTTCAGTGTAGTAATTTTGGGGCTTTGGTAAGGTATTATTTTCTTTTTTTCTTTCTTTCTTTGATTTTCTTTGGAGTCCCTCTGATGACACCGCGAATCTGGGAATGAAGAACTTCTTAGAGCTGATTGGAAATGGCATTGCGGAGCTGAAACTTAACTGGAGGAAATATATCTCCTGAAGAAGAAAATATAATGCACTGTAAGGATCTGTCTTCTGGTGAAAAATTCAAGCCTAGAGAAAACTTGTCTGCTTTGTTAGGAAGAATGGGTTGGACAATTTTCTTCAATTCCAAAGGATATCTGAATGCCATGCTGAGCTTAATCTCTGCAGCATGCTCTGTGCTTCTCATCTTTTCCTGATGCACTGCATGGTAAGGCCTTTTTCCTTCCTTTTCATAATTATCTTTCTGATGTGGTGAGAGGTATAAAATAACAGCAATAGTGAAATGAAAATTGAAAAAAATGTACAAACGTAACAAAAGAATGTTTGCTTGCATGGTTGTTTTCAGGAGCAAGTGTCCTGATTACTGCAGCAGCTTTTAAGATCATTTCTGTCTTTCTCCCTTGCTTTGTGACAGTGTGTATGTGTGTGTGTGTGTTCGTGCACACCTGTGCTGTCATTTGCACTTGGACTGGAACATCTGCAGCTCTGTTGTACATATTTCCATGCTAAAGAGGATGTTTAGGAATTTTCTCTGACATTTCTCTCTCTTTTTCCCTCCCTCTCTCCCTCCATTCCCCTCCTCCTGCCTCCTCCTTCTCTTTCTCTGTCTGTTTCTCTGGGGTCATGGTTCTATACCTTCCCTGCACCTCAGTCGTGCACTGACCACTAGAAGGCAAAAATGGGAGGTAGAGGAAATCCCATATCAATGCAAGAACGGTCTTGAGTAATATCATTTTAGTAAATGAAAGCTACAGAAAGGTTTTGAATGTCTGCAATACTGGCAGGTATAAAAGATTTAGTCTGTTTTGTTACCATGGGAAACAACTATCAAGTGCAGACTTTGATGATGTATTTTAGAAACAGTGGGAGACAGATCCTCTTACACATGTCAAAAAGCCAAAAATGACCACTGTGAATTATTACTCAGCTCATAAAATAAGCAAATCCAGTATGGGATGTTGTCACATAAAGTAATTTTTGCTGTGTATTAGAGGAGTGTTGAGAATTATTAGAAATACCTTCAGCAGGCATTGCAAGATATTTTTTGTTAATACTATAATGTGGTTTCATCTTCCTGGATGAAAGGTGCTAGGGGAGTGCAAGGAGATGTAACTACCTGACTTAAAAATACTTAGGGTCATTGTCAAGAAATTGCCAAGCAGATCAGGAATTGCACAATTAATAAACCGGGATGGAAGAACAGATTTCTGTTCAGGAAGACTGGTTTATTTGGGTCTCTGTTTCAGAAATTAGGGTTGAACTAAAAGGTGATGTAGTGGTGATGTGAGACATATGTATTTTCTTATGCATCCTGGTTGATCACTGAGTTTGGAAAGTTGAGTGGTTCTTGACTATACTGTGGTAAAGGCCTGCCTCCACTCTGAGGGCATCCCCTTGGAAATCTGACTGCTTTTGATGGAGCTGGAAAAAGATGGGGAGCAGGTTTATGTGGCAGCTGTCATGGACTGTGCAGCTGTGTATGGAAATGGCAAGTACCTGGCAGCAGGTTTTCAGGATGGGAAGGATAAATAAAGCCAAATCACAAAAGCCAGGCCACAGCAGGACTCATGAACAAGAATCTGAGCTTAAATACTATTCAAAAGATGTAACTTTGTGGTAGTTCCCAATAAATCTCCTCCTCGTACAATGGAGGACTCCATAAGGCAGTTTTTGAAGAGAGAATGGTAATGCAACTTCTTCAAATCGCTGCAGCAGGAAGAAGCACAGATGAAAAATCACCTTGTAGTGTGACAATATTTCAACAGGGTTCAGAGGAATCAGCCTTGATTTTAGGAGTAAAGGCTCAAAACACATATACCTGTGCATTGAAGCATAATTTTTGTGTATTTTACTATCTAAAATATGTCACTAGTGTAAGAAGCAATAAGCAAAACTGAGGAAGAACAACACAACCCATAAATGTCATATTCACTGTCAGAAGGAGTCTCTTACTTGTGGAAGTCGTCCCCTCAACTCTCTATGTGAACAAGGACTGCATCCTAATCTCAAGTTGCCCATTGCAGACCTCTCCTCAGATCAGCAGTTCTATGTCAATCAGTGGAACAACTTGCATGAATATTATTGTTTAACCCCAGCTGGAAACTAAACACTGCAGGGCTGCTTGCTCACTCCCCCCTGGTGGGATAGGAGAGAGAACCAGAAGAGTAAAAGTGAGAAAATTCATGGGTGAGACAAAAACTCTTTAAAGGTAAAGAAAAAGCCACATACACTCAAGAAAAGCAAAGCAAGGAATTCATTCACTACTTCCCATGGGCAGGCAGGTGTTCAGTCATCTCTGGGAGAGCCAGGCTCCATTGTGTGTAATGGTTACTTGGGAAAACAATGCCATAATTTTGAACATTCCTTCTCCCCCTTTCCTTTGTCTTTACCCTGTTTTATATGCTGTTTTACATGTTTCATATGGCACCATACAGTACAGAATATCCCTTGGGTCAGCTGGGGTCATCTGTAGCAGCTGTGCTCCCTCTCAGTTCCTTGTGCAGCCCCAGCCCAGTCTCTGGTGGGGTGGGATGAGAGGCACCAAAGGCCTTGGCACTCTGGATGCTCTGCTCAGCAAGAGCTAAAACATCTCTGTATTGTGAACATGTTTTTAGCACCAAGCATAGCCTCATACTAATTACTAGAGAGAAAATTAACTCTCTTCCAGCAAAACACAGCACATTCTCTATTCCTTATTCTACACCATTTACTTCATGCTCAGGTACCACACTATCCAATACATCCTCATTAACCAACCTCCCTTCCCATCTTTATATATTACATGCAGAATATCACTCCTTTAGTCTCCCTATGGACCACCCTTGTAAAATATCCAGATATTTTCACAAAATCTCTGTTCATTTAGTCCATGACTTTAGACTCCATCTCTTACAGTGGTCACTGAGAATGGGAGAGGTCAGAACTAGCACAGTGAGTAAGAACTACTCATGTGAATAAATTCTGAAAGATTTTATAAGATAAGGCTCTTTGATTGTCATGGCAACATATTTATTAGGCTTCAGGCATAATTTGGATTTCCCTTCTAAACAAAATAATTTTTCTGTTTACCTATGCAAATCTTTTGCCTTGTAATTAAAGCAAGAAAAATAGGTTAATTGCATTCTTAAAGATCATGCAACTGTACAGATATATTGTTAGAGAAAAACTATCGGAGTATGCAAAAATTTACCTTTATTAGTGGCCTCCAAATAGAAAAAACGTGTATTCTTATTGGAAACATTCATTGCCTTATTATTTTTCTGACAGCGCTAACATTTCTACTGGATATTGTCAATTTTTCCAGGAACCCATCCTGGGTTCATTTCAACAATCACAGATACTACAAAATACTCACTATAATTAAGTTCAAGGATACTTACCCAGCTTTTTACCACATTAAATATGTTCATTTTTTAGTTAATACATGATGTTTAGCTCTTTAGTTGATCCAGGAGCATTTATCTTTACAGTATAAAAAGACAATATGAAATCATAATTATACTAAACTTCCTACATAATATAGATATATCTTGAAAGAGGAAGGGTAAAATCATCTGGGTTTTATTTATCTGTGCAATTTTACGTGCTTATAAATGTCTAGATTATTAGAATATGTATTACAAAACAAGCAGTATTTAATTAATTGTCATTTGTAAAGAACAGTTCCTTTTTGTGTAGGATTTTTTTTCCCACAAGGTTATGCATTATGGTAGAAAGAAAAATATTACAAAAAACAAGCACAGCAGTTTGATATGTATCAAGTACACTAATGCAGTAATAGGTTCATTTGTTTATTTCATCCCTATAATACACCTAGTGAGAATAGTGGATTCTTTTCTAAAGAGTTTGTTATTTTGAGAGAGATCCAGGGTGTTCATTGTCTTTAGCATACATTACTGCCCAGGATTTGCTGTGACTTAAGGCACTTTAATGACATTTTAAATAATTTAAAAACTTGCGCAACAGCTGCATTTGATTTTCTCTGTCAATTCCAAAGCAAGTAAAATTAGTAATGTCCTTTTCTTTTAGGATACTTATAGTAAAGGTTTGATGCTGAGAACACCTGTATTTCTTTTCAGTCCACTGAACTATTCCTTTAGATAAGGAGTAGGGATTAAAGCTTGAACCATCTGCATTGTCAGGGAACTTAAACTGAGCAGTGGACATATTTTCCACATCTGCAGCAAGTATTTCCAGTCAATAAAAATGTGGCACATAAGCACTTCCTGTATTCAGAATTCCTTGAGCTCTTGATTCAATGTCCAGCAGAAACCTGATTTTTGAAAAGCCTGCAAAAAACCCAAAACAAATCCTAAATGAAATTTGAAGTTTTATCGTTCAAGTGTAAAGGTCTATAGAAAGAATATTTCTTGGTCAAGTAATTTCTATAGATCAGCATCTGTGTTTTACATAAACCAGGATAAAAAAAATTGAATATTTTTTTAAAAAATGAGAACTTCTAAAAATCAATATGTTTGGAAATACTGATGCCAAAATGACACAAGATTTCATTTTGACATTTTTAATCAGACTTCCATTTGTTACAAGAAGTTGTACTGATGTCTGTTTATCGGTTTTTCTCAGTGAAATTTTGCAAGGTGGTAGTTTTGTTGTGTTTTTTTGTTTGTTTGTTTGGTTGGTTTTGGTTTGTTTTTTTTTTTAACAGGAAAGTGTCTCGTTGTGAATGTTTTCACTAGATCTTTTATAGCTGTCCCAATATTTATTGGCTCTCACAAGTAACACTAGAAGCTTTCTGAAGGGTCATCTTTAGCCCTATTTTAGCCTAGCCCATATTACTGATACTGAGCGGAAGTTCTCACCAGGTCTATGGTAGAACGTAATCTCTGATGGCGATTCCCTCCTTTAATTCTTCTTGTGTCTTCAACAAAAAGCAGGGCTCTATTTTTCTGAGTTTCACAGATACCAGAAGTAGTACTTTTTACTACAAAAGCCTTCAAGAGGCCTTCAAAAGGGACGCAGGAAGGAGTAGAATTAAATCGAGTATTAATATCCTTATTAAATAGATAAGGAACTGAGCAACAAAGAAACTGCCCAAAGCTATACTGGCAAGGGAAGAGTTCGGAATTGAACCCAAATGTCCTTATTTGCAGTTCATCACTGTCCCTGCAAGGTTGGTCTTCTTTTTGTTCATTTCTTTGCTTAATGACTTATGCAAAGAACTTTTGGACTTTTAACTTAATACTAGCTGAAGTATCAAATGTGAAAGGAATTACTGATGCATACTTCCTTTCCAGTCAGACACAGTTGTCCTAAAAATTCTTCTTTCTCTCCTGAGCTATTCTGTTTGAATGTAACCATTAATTATGTAATTGCTTTACTACACAGGGGAAGTAGATCCCAAATTAAACAGAAAGTTACTAAATATAAACATCCTAAACGTGCCATACAGGTTCTGGGGGATGTACATATGTGCCTGTTTATGCTGTCAGGGTTTAGGGACAGCTGTGGGGCTGCAGTGGTTTCGAAGGCTCTTAGGAAATTAATCAAACTTCAACCCAGAAAAAAATCCAGTTAAAGCACAAAAAGACTGATGATTTGGTGTCTAGAATCCACACAGGTCATTATGAATCCAGCAGTTGTGGGGAAAAGAGATGAAAGAGAGAATACGATACCTAACAGTGATCATTATTAACCCCGGTATACCTCCTCTGTCCAAGGTAATCTTTCAGTTTTGCATCCTCTTTATGAGAAATGAAAAGATGGTTTGTATGGAAAGTACTTAGCTTCTAAAATTACGTCTCAGGTTGGGGGAAAAAAAATCTGACTTGCCATCTCAATACAAACTCAGAAAAATTTTGTACCTGTCAAGAAGAAAAAATAGCTTTTTGCAAATATGCCAGAGTTTTGGAATGAATTCTGCAGAAGAATATCCCAGAAGCTTAACTAGTATCTGCCTCACATCAGTCTATTTGTGCAGCTCCAGGTGTTAAATGCCTCTGGATGCTGACAAGTACAGTACTTGCCCAATTACCCAGTGACATATTAACGTAGAAGAACATGAAAATCTGATTAAGAACAGTACTTTACTGGATATCTCATCTCATTTTGGTTTTATTCCTGCCAAATATTAAGAAGAGAACTTAAAATGGACCCTACTGCACCAAGTATCATCTTTTATTTTTTCTGACATAAACTTTTTACTGGCTTATAATGGAAAAAATATTAGAAAGGAATGCTTTTGTCAATACATACTCCATTGTAGTAAGGAATTACATAACTTGCTTCAAAATAATGTTCTCCAGCGCAGAGAGCTCACCAGCCAGGAGGATCACCTGCACTCTAATTTCATCCACACTGATGGTGCAGAGGGTCATCTTCAGCCTGCCTCAGCCCTCCACACTGAACTATACCTAATGCTATCTGTAAAAATAATTTTAAAAGTTCTGAAGGTCTTTTCTAGCTAAACTAGCAATTTTTTCCATGACCTTAGATATTAGAGTTCATAAAGGTGTTTAAGTTCAAGCACATGCTGGTCCTTAAGAATTTAACATATCACATGGCCTATACTTGTTTTTTAAGCCATAGGGAGTAAGGATATCCAAATACCTTTGAGGATCTGTCCAAGGGATTTTAATATTTGCATATTTTCTACAACATTAGCAATCAGGAAAGTAAAAATTATTGTAGTTGGGTAATTACTGAACTGTGACAGGTAAAGTGGTTATTTGACTGAGAAATATTGGAGAATAACTGAAGTCCATCAACATAAATAATGAAAAAATAAATAATGAATTTCATTCATTGTAAGAGCCTCAGGGGATATTAATGCAGTCTGTATTCTTAACTTCTGAATTCTGAAAATTTGTGATTTATCATTTTATGCATATGTCTTTAGATACTGAAAAACAATACTTTCTCCTCCATTTGTAACAGTGATACATTTGATGAGGACTTTATTTTGACACATCCCAAAACTTAGCAAGACTGTCTAAAGTGAGATTTTACTGAACTATACCAGAATAAGAATACCAGAAAGTTTCCTTTAAGAAAGACAGGCCTAATATTAAAAACAAAACCATGTAACTTTCTGAATGGGAAATCTGATCACGAGACTGTCTAAGAGCTGTGTGTTGGAATTCCTTTTCTAACCTTGCATCTAAACAAAACACTGGGTAAAAGGTTTTTTGTTCAGGGGCTCACAGTAAGTGTAACTTTTCACTGAATACAGAAGCACTACAAAATACTTAGCAGGAGAAGGCAGGATTTCAGAAAGGCTTTTAAAGAATTCTTGAAAGTGGTCCTTAATGGATGACCACAATGGGCCTTAGGATAGTATTGTTTCTGTGCTGCTGAACACAGTACTTGTCTTCTATATGTATTAATGAAAGCTAGAAAACAAACCTTTCTGTAAGGAAGATTTTCAGTAATGTCATACCCAGTTGGTTTGGGGTCCTGTGACCTCATTCCATAGCAAATGGAATGTGGCACCAAAATGCTCTGAAGCACCCAAGCACAGCTGGATGAGTTCTGAAAACCCTGCTGTGGAAATGCATGACAATCAACCCTGTACCTGCTCCTCTGGAGCCATTCTGAGGTATTGTTGGCTCAGCATAAAGGTAATGGCATCTTTGACATTACTTAATATTATGTTCAGCATGTTTTAATGTGTCATTTCACTGGGAACACCCTGACTGTGTAACGTGATGTACCTCATTGCAGGGAACTGAGGAAGGGCTGGTCTATTCTTTCTGTTCCTAATTGTTATGCCACAAATTCTGCATCTCTTCATGTGCTTTCAAAAGGAATTTTAAGGGATCACTGTTGTCTTTCAGTCTAGTTGTTGGCCCCACGCTGAAAACCATGCAATGGATGTTTAATGCCAAAGGGTCCCGAGTGTCTGCTCCATTCCTCAATGAATTTTAGCAAAGTGGTAGAAGACCACAAATCACATCTGCAAAGTTTCAAAAGAGAAGATAGATCAAAAGCATCACTAAAACAACAACAAAAAATCATATGTAATGGTTTTTTTCTGTACCATGTGTAATGGTACAGAGAGGATCCTACAATGGCTTTGCTGAATCTATCTCCAAATCCATTTGTGACCTCTCATCTGGCTTTCAGCAGATATTATGGGTGCATGAAGAAGGCATACCAAATGGGCATCACAGGGATTTTAATGTCAGGAACATTAATGTTCCTTACCTCACAAACTCTTCCAACCCACAGCCCTTCGCTGCAGCCTCACATGGAGGTGCTGCATCTCCTTGCAGAAGTCAAGTTGCGTGTGAAGAGAGAAACAACCTTTCTGAGTCTCTCCAGGTTAAGCATGTGAATAGCACTGTGTGAATATGATGCAGACAGGATCAATAAGCAATTTCCTTCATAAAACAGAGACCTTCAGTTAAAATGAGTTAAAAATTTTTACCAAGTTCCAGCACATGAATTACTGTATATCTAAATAATCTGTCATCCTCTCCTCCTTGCCCACATCTCTAGCAGATGCTTGTATGGATTCACCTTCCCTTGATCCTTTTTGTTTCTATCCTAGTCCATGTGGACATATGTGGTTAAACCCCATGACAGTGCATCTGGGTACGTCCATGCATTGCATGTGGTATAAACCAAGATTCTCATCCCTTCGTCAAACACTTGCACATGTCCCTCCTGTGAGGGGTCGCACCTGTGGGATCACACCTTGTCCTGCTTCACAAGGGACCTGATCTCCCAGTCCCCCATGGCTTAAGGACAGCTCCTCACCCCTCATTAATACTGCCAAGACCAGATTTCTCAGCTGCATAAGTGATCTGTGCACAAATCATCTCTCTCATATAATTAAAAAAACCAGCCAGCATGGCCTAATGGGCCATGGCCATGTGCCACTTTGTCTCTAGGTGTATGAGCTCTGTCAGTATGATCTTGTGGGTCGTATCCATCACAGATCCTCCCTGCTCCTCAATCCAAAGCCCAAGGTCTGTGCTCAGAATTCAGTTTTCACTCATATGATGACTGCTATCTTTTACAAAACAATCCCATTGAGGTGAGCTGAGATGCTTTGTGTAGCTGTTTGCGTACAGAAATCACAACCAGGTAGGACTTCTCCACTTCAGCTGCTTGGTTTCCTTTATGCTTTGGGTGTGAAATGCTGTACTTTGCACATGAACACACCTGTGTCCTCAGTGCCAGGGTGAGAGCTACCATCCTACTTGTGATTGTCACAGCTGGTGTGAATTGAAGCCAGCAGGCAGGAGAGAGCACTTAAGAAAAGTCCCCACAGCCCCAGTTCCCTACAAACACAAGAGGTTGGGCCAAAGCTGCTATCTGCTTCACATTTCTTTTTCTCCTGGTCTGGAGGTATGAAGTCCCATCCTCTTTGCTTTTACAAGATGTAAAGATACTGATCCTCCTGGAAATCAGGTTAGCATCACTGTGGGAGACAGCTTCCAGTTCTGTTTGTCAGGGCTACTGAACCTTGCTTGTGTGTCCCAAGGTGAGGATTAATCTGTTAATGTTACTAAAAAGCTATGTAAATGATCTGTATCATGCCGACAGGTCAAGTACTGCATTGCTCACTGGCTGCTCTTCCTGACAGCTTAAGATATATGCCAAACAATGCCTGCTCTTTCAGACCATGTTTGCTGATGTAGTTTGAGTGGCTTAACCCTCTCAGGATTTGGACTTACTGCTTCTAGCCTACTGATTGGATGATAAAGCACAAATATGAAAAGCCAGTGCTTTTCACATAACCTGGAATTCAATACAGACATTGATTTATGCTTGTATAGGACCATGGACTCAAAGAAAACCTCTTGGATCTATTACAGCACATGAAGGACACATGGAAAGCAGTGAGGGTGAGCAGAGCTTGGTGCTGTCCTTGGCTGTGGGCAGGAGGCAGCAGCAGAAACTGCTTTTGTGAGGATCCACTGGCAGGATCTGGCCCTGCTGCACCTGCAGGAGCTGCAGAAGCTCAAAATGGCTACAAGGCTCAGCACAAGCTCATCCAAGAATGGAAATTCTACCAAGAGGAGGGTGTGCTTGAAATTCGGGAACCTTTTTGTTCTGTGCTTATCACATAGATTGCAGCTAATATCAGCTGTTGAGATCAGGGTCTGACAGGGGTAGATATTGAAGAAATGATAAGAGAAACAGCCTCTTCTGGAGAATTAAATTCTGAGTGAGTGCAACTCCCATAACTAATTCTGCAAGCACACAGAATGACAAAAAGATAGTAACTAATTTCACTGTCTTCTTGACTACATACTTGGTCTCAGTTATCACCATTACATGTGGATCTTTATGATGATTTTGGTATTAATGATTAATACTTTCGTTTTCTTTAAAGCCTTTTGCAGAGATGACCACTTGCACAGATCTTTACTGATGTCCCTCTGGTTGTAATTTTTTCCTTAACTACCTAAACTAGAAAACCATGCTGCAGCATGATGCAGGGGCTGTTCTCTTTATAAAGAGAGCTCTTGTTTTTACTAAACAAGAGTAGGATCAACAAAAGAATGGGACTTTCTGTGAATCTTCATGGTTGCATGGTCTTCTTTGAGATTACTGGAACTGATAACTTACTAGGTGGCTTATTTTCAGGGACTAACACAGGGCAGTAGGGTCTATAAACACACTAGCAATTTGAGTGACCAGGTTACTACAAATTATATTTTGTTTCTATCACTGTTGCTCATCAGAGCAACTTTTGATTTCAAAGCCTAATCCAGTACCTAGTGGTCAGTGAGAATTGTACCACTGATTTCTTCCACAGCTGGATCACATCTGGCTTGCTTCATCTTCACCACTAGTACAAGTTGCTGTGGTAGAAAATACAAATATACATTGGATTTGCACTTTCTTTATCTGGAACTTATTTTCCATTCCTTTACTCTTTCAGATATTTATCTGCCATGCACTTGGGGCTTCAGCAAATGTTCTTGGCATATCTCTGTGTCTCTGCACAATGCCTGTGCACAAACATCTCCACTGGTATGAGACTTGCTGCTCTGCAGCTGGGTATGTCCAAGATTTAGCGCATCTCGTGTTGTGCTTCTCTCAAGCAGCCTGTCAGCCACAAAATTCCATGAAAATGATTGATAATGAAAGGAACGGATTTCTTCTTTCTCCTTGTAAAATGACAGCACAACTCCATTTTAGGTCTTTGTTTACACTTGCACTAAACAATGTGTATAAATGTACCCAGCTGGCATTGATCTAGCTGGATTAATCAACAGGCAGGAGAGAGATGGTAGGGCATGGTCTTCAGAGCACATCTAAAGGTGTAGCAGGACTGTGGCTGTAGTTTCAAGTTGCTGTTCCTCATGGGAGTGCAGGCCTTTTATTTTCCAGGAGACTTCTGCTCCCACCTGGCTAGGTGGCAGCTACCTGAGACACAGTTATGTGTGCAGCCATCCTGTCACTGTAGCAGAGAGATAGCTGATGTCAATTATAAATGACTGCAAGCTGGAAAAGTTGGAACAGGATGAATTTATAAGCCTTGTTTGGGAAGTTTTAAATATCTTGTTTACTATGCTGTTAAAAAAAATGTAAAATGTTAAAAATCAATGAAGACCAATCATCTGTAAATCTTCCTTTGATGTGATATTCTAGCATTTACGGTTTTGACAGCAAAATTATGCAAGAAAAAAAAAATAGCATTTACAAGAAATCAGGAATGAGAAAACAGAAGGAAGGCAACAGAGATTTGTGCTAACAGAGGGATTATGGCTTTCAAGGAAGAGCAATGTGCCATCTATAAAGCACAGTCATTTTTGCAAATCCCTGTTTTCCTGCTTGGCAATTACCACCTGGCAACAGTGAGGAAGGCAGCCCTTACACTGCTTTGACAAGATGGCAATCGTGTACTTTAATAAAATGTTTAGTAGCTCTGCACAGCATTGTCCCAGCAGCATATGAGTGGGGAGAGTGCTAATATGAAGGGAAGAAAAAGACACGTTTCTCAGAGCCAAAATTGTTCATGCTGCCCAACTTCCCAACTGCAAAGGGTGTCCCTGTGTTCATGAAGGTGCCCTTAGGACCCCAGAGGCCCTGACTCCTCTGTCCCCACGTGGTGCTCTGGCCACTCAAACATCCTCCTTCTGATAGGCAACAGCATCCACCAAAAGTGTAATTGCAAGTGCAGTCTAGAAGAGTTTGTTCTTTACTGGTTGTGCAGAACACAGAAGGTGGCACATGTTGGTTAAGCATGGTGTACATGCAGGTACCTCTGAGAAAGCTATTCTGTTCTTAAATATTTGCAAATATCTGCATGTGGTGAAGTGCTGTGGATTTGTAAGTCATGCACATTTTCTCCTCAGTAATGTTTACTTTAGCCCCAGGGACAATTCAGAGTGTAGCTGTGACCAGAATGGATGACTTCATAAGAGGAGGGAACTTACCCAGCCTCACTGACAGATTTTTATGAAGGGTTTCCCAAAGCCAGCCTGCAGCAGTGCATCACTACAGACACACTTCTGACATTTGTAGTTCAAGAAGCAGCGGTACTAAAAGTAAAACATTGCCAGTGGGTTCCCATAAAAAACCTGATTCTTGGATTATTTCTGGGGGTTTCTGTGTAGCTGTGAGCTGTATGACCCTAAGCTTCCTCTTGGAAGGACTCGACCAGCCTGCATCTGTCTTCCTTGCAACCCCTGCCAAACAGAGTGAGATGCAGCAGTTCTGCAAGCTCCAGGGAAGCAAAGACTGGAGGAAGAAACCTGAATTTGGGAGCAACTGGAAGAAAGAGACACATGAATTGAAGAAAAAAGACTCAGGAGTCCTTTGAAGGTTTACTTTCAGAAATAAGCCAAAAAATTCTCCTGACAAAACCTAGCTTCCTAAAAAATTGACAAAATTAATTTATTATCCATAAAATAGACTATCCTTTTAGGAAAATACCTGGAGTCTTTCTTATCCATGCAGAACAGATTGCCCAATATTCCTATGGCTTCTGCCATAGGTCCTAGTCTGATTACAGGCATGATATGTAGGTAAGTGTAATTATGATACAGGCAGATTTATGTGTCCCCAGGCAGGTTTTAAAATAACAAGAGTATAAATATTGGATCTATGGAAAGAAAATGTCCATTATTAAAATCAGTCCACAAGCTAGTACTGTGAAAAGCTTTCTTCTTCAATACAGCTGTCAGCCCCGCTGAGATTTTAAATTGAAGTTTGTCTAGGGTAACTCTCACTTTCTATTTAAAAGCAAAGCCAGAAACATTAAACTTTTTTCTCAGGTTTTTAAAGTACAGGAAAGCTAATATAATTGCTGCACTAATGTAGAGTTATAAGCTTTTAGGCTCCCCACTTTTGGCAAAGAAGGATTGTGTCTCTTGATTAATGGAATACGATATTTCCCAGTATAAATTTGCCATAATTCTCTTCAGAAAAAAAATCTGCATCCCTTCCTCTCCTCTGGACCATTTTGGCATGGCTCTCTGGTTTGTAACTGCCTGTGCTTCACTCCAGAGTTGGCTGCACTTCAGTCACCAGTCACTGTGCTGAGTTTCTATGTGAATTATTGGAGGGTGCTTGACATCTGGAGTTCTAAGGAAATTGGAACTATGTTTCAAATCTCAGACAGCAGCTGGAATGGTGTACAGAGATGCAGAGCCAGGCCTGTGGTCAGGCTGAGGCAATGCCCGTGCCAAACCCAACAGAAAAAGTCACTGGGTGACAAAAGCTGTCTCCCCTTGGACCAGTGGCATGTGCAACGTGGCTTTTGGTGTCAGCTTAAAAAAGAGTGATTTAGAGGGTGACAAAAAATCCCTGTGAGGAACACAAGGGGCAGATATGCCACCTGTGTCAATGAAGTTTGGGTACAGCTAAGGACTGATAGGACAAGCAAAGTAGGACTTAGTTCTTAAACTAGACAAGCTTGTGTGAAAGCAATTAACTGGCTGGGAATTCTTTGGAGAAAAATTACTTGAAACAAAGAGAAATCTTTGGAAGGTTGTTTTTGTGTCAGGAGGAAATAGAGAGGAATTTTGTTTAAAGATGTTTTTATGAGTTGTGTTAATTTATTTTCATCCATGGATTAACACTGGATTGTCAGGACAGTGCCTTTATTAAGGCTTTATTAATATTTTCTAGCAAAGTAGCTGGTATAATAACAAAAAGAAACCTGCACTTTATTTTTATTTTTATTTTCCCCTCCTTGGAGTCTCTAGAGCCACAGATCAATTCCTGGTGTTTAGTGACCTTCTGCCCAAGAGTGTAGGGCCTGTGGGTGGGTCTTCTTCAATGGCTGGCACTTGCACAGTGAATAATCTAAAATGACACTCATCCTTTCAGCCTTGTAGGAATACTATCAGCACAATGAATTGTCCTTGAATGTTTTCTCCAGTGTACTCTTACATGCCCAAACATTTTTTTTCATCTTGAGCATATGTCCAACATTTCCTCTCTGCTCTCTTTGTTGCACGGGCTTGATTGTAGCCAAGAGCAAAGGTCAAAAGACATTTTACTGTTTCTATTTCTATGTTTCTGTAAAGCTGAATTAAATTGTTGGTGCTGCAAAGTGACTTCTTAAAAAGCTTATGCTGCATCTCTTCAACCAGTATAAACTGAGGGTGCAGAGACAAAATGTGGTCCAAAGAACAGAGAGCTGATCTGGAAACCAAGAAAAAGGGTTTGGTTCTCTGGAGTAGTGGGCAGCTTCATGAATTTAGAAAATTTTTTTCATCTTCCTCTGCCTCAGGTTTTCTGTATGGGTGGTAGAGTGACACTTTATTTTTAAAGCATTTTGCACATTCAATTTTTCAGTCATGTAGTCTTTTTCCTTTCACATATAACATTTGCTTAATCTACATTACAGATAGGTTTTAAAATCATAATATCTGGAAATGCTATGGTATCTTGCAATATGTTAATTTTTTTTTTACCAGTGTCTGTGAGTATTCACTAGAAGGTGCCATTTCTCAGTCCAGATTTGGAGCAGCATTGACTTTTGTCTGTCAAGCAGCCTTCCATTTCTTTCCTGCACAGTGAAGAAAATCCAAGCATTCTCTTAGAGCATGGATGATTCTGATCAGCATCTTCAGGTTAACCTGAAATGATATTTAGTTCAGCCTTCAAATAGCCTTTGGAGAAGTTTGGCCTAAGTGGTTGGGGTTTTTTTTCATCTTAGATTTTTTTAATTTGCTAGAATTTCTTCCAGTGTCATGAACTGAAAACACCTGAATATTTCTGCTATGATTAGCATTCACTTCCCAGCTTTCTTTCCTGAGGAAAATCCTTTTTCTCACCACAGCCTGAAGAACAGGGCTACCATTTTCCATAGGTTTTAGATGGTCTGTGACCATAAGCTTTTTTTTCCACTTGTATGGTCAGTTCTCCAAATCAGCTCATCCCAGCACTCATTGATGCTGCCTTAGAGCATGAAAGCGAAAGAAATGGATCAAAATCTCCCTAGAGGATCACCTGGCTTTAAAAATACAGGTAAAGCCAAATGGATACTTCACAAGTGTGAGCCAAGTATCTTAGTGGAGAAAGCATCAGTTCTGCAGGCATGGTATGACAGCCACTAGAATAAAACCCAGGTTTATGTGAACATGCAGAATATCTTGGGCAACAATTCATAACACTTTTTTTGTTTTGTTTTGTTTTGTTTTGTTTTGAAAACAAACTTTAAAGAAACATTATCCAATCTACTGTTTCCGGGCAAGTTGCTACTTATTTACTTATCACACTGGCTTAGTGGGACTCAGTGTTCTCCCTATACATTATAGGGATTTTGGGACTTATAATCATTTCCAGTGACCAGTTTTGCATAATTCAGACACAATGAATATTTTATTTATTGTTAGCAGCCTCTTTATTGCAAGCAATATTTTTAATGAATCCATTATATGTTAAAAAAAAATCAGGATTAAACTTGGCTCTCCGTTCTGGGGTCATAAATCCAGATTAACTTTCTTTTTAGCAGCAATTTTACTCAAGGCTTTGTGAATGGAATTTGACTTGGTGTCCATTGAAGAAAAATGTGGCAAAATATACATTCTTTTCTTGAAATTCGTGGCTATGTTCTTGGTCTTATTCACATTTTATATGGTCACTGTTTTAAATTACTAGCACTGCATTAGAGTATGTCAAGATGCATCATATAAACAGATACAATTTACCATGACCTTGAGGCAACATGATGTGTACGTTGGATTACATTAGCTATCAAAGTATGTTCCTTATATAGTACAGTACCCACTGCAGACAGATATTTGAGTTGTTATGCATACCGAATTGGGAGACATATGCAAATAATCTCTCCAGATCTGAGGCCACATAAGTTGTATCTTTTTAAAGAGAATAAGAAGAAGTGGTAAGAAAAAAAGAACTGAGCCCAAGTGGCTCTGCTTCATAGACAAGGCGAAATCTTTTGCTAAACCATGTACAGGTCTGCACCTCAGGAAGCACATGGCTGTGACAGTGAGCAAGCAGGGAAACAGGGTGCACAGAGAGGTTTTGGAGTCTCCATCTCTGAGGTACTGAAAAACTCCCTGGACATGGTCCTGGGCAAATGGCTGTAGGTGATCCTGCCTGACCAGGGGGTTGGACCAAGTGACCTGAAGATGTCCCTTCCAATCTCAGCCATTCTGTGACCCTGTGATACCCACAACTCCCAACAGCAAATCCTACAGCAATGCACCAGTGCACAGGGGTTAGGAAAACCAGCTCTTCCCATGCTGTTTTCTTCACTGCCTGTCCCAATGGCCTTGCCAGAGCATTTTGTGAGTTAACTGTGACCTTTACCCTCCCTAATCCCAGTTCTCTGCTCTGCTGCAGAGCTCTACCCCAAGACCTGAAGGGGAGATGTGTCACCTTGCCCTTGTGTTTTCCGAAATGGGTTACTCCTGGACAACCAGCTTCTTTCCCCAGGAGCAGGGGTCCTGCACAAGTCAAGCTGCCATCTCTTTTCCATGCCATGTTCACTCAGAGCATGAGCCAGAGGGGCAGCTGCTCCCATGGATTGAGGCCCTGACTCTCCTGGCTGTGCCACGTTTGTGCAAATCGACCTTCAGCAACCCATTTCAACCTTCTGTTCTTCCTCCCTCCCTTTCTTATACTTAATACTTTTGTAATTTTGCAAGCTGCTTGGGCTAGGTATCATTCTCACTATCTGTCTGGTTTCTAGCCCAGACGTCAGCAGGGGTTGCTGCATGCTGCTGCAATATAAATGACTAATGATTATGATAAAAGGTGTGGGAGTTGGTTGCCTGGAGTGTTACCCTACTTTGACAACTTTGTTTTAGAAACTAGCTTTTTCCTTAAATTATCTGCTATTTTATCTTATTACAGCTAATATTTTACAAGTGGCAAGGGATTTTCGGCTGCCTCCATTTTGGAGTGCTCATCCTAGGGCTTTGAAAGAGGCTTTGAAATTTTCAGTGTTTGGATGGTGTTGCTGTAATAGTGCCAATAGCCTTCAGCATCAGTTGCAGGGTATTGGAACCTTTAAAAGTCAGCTGCAACTGCGTCCTAAAAGAGGCATTCAATAGGGAAGTGCTCTATTTTTAAATTTGGGCTGATACAGGTAATAATTACACACAAAACAGTATGTGAAAAGAACATTATCAAGGTTGCACAGCTCAGCACTTGAAGCTAAGAAATGCTGTAAGCAAAATTGTCTCTACTCCATTAATTTGCCACCTTGCACAGGTGCATCAGTCACAGACTATTTTTGCACAGGATCTGCGTCTCACTTGGTGTGCATAATAAATGACTCAGTTTGTGAGTTCAATACTTGATTTTCTTTTCAAGGCATCGTTCAGGCTCTGCTGTGAAAGCAAAATTATTTCCCGCTGGGGCATTCCAGGGTGTTCCACCGTGCAGGTCCTTGCCATGTGCAAACACTGACTAATTTCCATTTACAGCATCTTAATAGCAATTCCGAGTATCATTGCTCCCTAGCACAGCTGATAACCTAAGGCAAAAGATGATCACAAGTATCCATAATTATGGGTGTCTAATGTAAATTTTTCAGGGCATTTTTCAGCACATCCTGCAGCTCCAATTACCTTTCCCTACACTACTGGCCAGTGGTTGCCACTTTCAGATATTCCAACCCCCCAGGCCCAAGGCAGGCTCCAGAAACACAGACCAGGAAAACAGGTTTGAAAAGCACTGTGTGACCAACTTGTCCTGTTCCTCAGAGCAGCGTCTCAGACTTGCAGACAAAAGGCTGCTGCTCCTCTTCTCAGATTCTCCTGACACCTTTAAATTCTGACCAAAAAAAAAAGAAATTGAAACATTCTACAAGGGAAAGCTTTCTTTTTCTCTCTTCTATAGCAAACACGTGGTGCTCTGACTGAAGCTGGAATTTAGTGCTTTCTAAAGCCTACATGATAATGCATGAACAGATGGAGGCTGAGTTCTTTCTGGATCACCTTTAATTGTAGCATTTTTGGGTGGTCCTTGTAAATTAGTGACCAAAAAACCCAAAAAATGTCTTTTTTAAAGCAAAATGAAAACTTTCTACTGTTCAAATTTTCTTACTGAAAACTATCAATGTCATTTCAACCTACTGGAGTGCTGCAAGGATGCACTGAGCTAGGACAGTAATTAAACAGGAAAATAAATTATGAGAAGCAATTTCTTTTATAAAACCTATCACTTAAAAATAAACATGTTTTCAGACACACAAAACCTTATTCAGGACCTATATCAAACCATCTCAGCCAAAGTAGAACTGAAAATACAGTCCTTGCTTCAAAATGAAGATATTTGAGTATTTCACAGAAGCTGTTATTGGGCTTTTATATGGATTTAAAAAAATTGTTTACCAGTATCATTCCTATAAACAGCAAAATGAAATTTTTTTTCTCAAAAAATATTTTTCCTGGGACAAATGGTTGCTAAGTATAATTTCAAACCAAACTGTTATAATTTTTAAATTATTAAAAAACAAACCCGGAACACAACTCTCCTAAATCAGAAAGTGCCTTTTGGTTAGATTTATTTGTAGTGTCCCTTAATGTAGCCATAATTAATAATTAATTTTGGAATAAAGATATGGATGGAATTAAAAGTGGAGATTTAGGCTTTGTAGATTGTTGTTTTATCTACACACTGAAAGACCTTTCCTAGAGAAACTCTACTTCTATATCACTCAAGCTTCTGAATGCTCTTCTGGTGCACTTTTGTTTTGTAAGGAGGGGTCACATCTGACCTAAAGGTAGTTTGATCCATTACAGGCCAAATTATCTTCTGGCCTTGGCTGAACTTGGAGATATTATATAGCAACAAATTAATATAAATTTGTGTCACTTTCTCTTCTCTTAATATTTCTTAAATGTCTTTGAAGCAGCTCGGTTTCTATTCCAACATGCAGTGGTGAGGGCACATCTTCAAATTGCTTATGACAGAGGTTATGTGCCTTCTGGCAGATAATGGAGACCTGTCTTTCTCTGAGACTTGGATATTACATTTTTTTCTTGAACAGGGCTTCAATGTATTTTTGCTCCTAAAAGAAAAGCCTGGAGATGCCCTTGAAATAGAAAAATAGGTCTGAAATTATAGAAATACTTTAGCTCTCATTTTTTCACAAAGCTTTTTCAGCTAATACTATTTTATCTGGAAAGAAATTGCAAATTTGAGGACTTCCTACAGTTTTTATTTATTTGTTGGTTTGATTATTTATTTATTTATGTCTATCTGAATTTTCCAGATGCGCTCATGATAGATTTTTATTGTTCTGCTTTGTTAACCTCAGGAAAGATGGACAAAAGACTGAAAGAGAGAGCTCTGGCTTCAAACTTCAAATCGTTATCATAATTTCTGGTGTGTGGTAGGGAGAAATGTTAGTTTCTTTTTTCTGTTCTTTTTCTTTTCTTTTTCTTTTCTTTTTCTTTTCTTTTCTTTTCTTTTCTTTTCTTTTCTTTTCTTTTCTTTTCTTTTCTTTTCTTTTCTTTTCTTTTCTTTTCTTCTTTTTTCTTTTTCTTCTTACACAAAGTGTCCTTTCTGCCAACCTCAATACATGTAAATGACAAAATCTTTGGAATAAGGACAGTAGTACATTTTCAGCTCACAGGCTGGACATTAATACCTGAAGCACAGAAAGGTTTTGCCATCTGCTACTTGAAATTCCTTCATATTAATAAAAAAGCCAGAGAGAAAGGCAAGAAAAATAACCAAAAGCATGGAATAGCCTCTGTACCAGGATACCACTAGACAGCCTGGGATTTGTTAGTATTGAAACAAGATGACTATAGGGATATGGTAAGAGACTTACAAGCATTTAGGTGGCCTGAAGAATAAAAGCCAATTACTCATTTTATTCCAAATTGCCTAATGAGGAGTGAAAAATAACAAGTGGGTACTTTTTCAGAAGTCTCTTAATTATCTTTTGACCCCATTGCTAGAGGACACTATAGTGACAGGTTCACTGAAGAGTCTGGATTGCAAAATACCAAAGCAGAAAGAAAACAATATTGGGTACCAAAGACAAAGAATAAGATGCTACTAAAAATAGCTGCATTCATGCACCAATTAAACTATTGACTACTCCTGAGATAAAGTTGTTCCTTGCTTTTCATTTATTCCATCAATTTTTGTGTTTATTCATCTTAAAGACTTTCTTGTTGCCTGCTAAAGTGAAAGGCAGCCCATGAACTCTGATTTCAGTGAATGTGAGAGAATATTGTCACTAACTTCCAACAAGCCAGGATTTAATTTTCCTCTGTGTGAGCAACAAATAGAAGCAGAAGTTGGACCATCTGACTTTTTCTAATAAAAGTGAGCAATACTTGCAAAAGTATATACTATAGAAATCTAAAGGTCTGAAAAGAAATAATGAGTATCTAAAAGGAGGAAAATGGCAAGTGTGTGCTACAGTACCACTGAGAGTCAAACACTTCTGAGCATTAGCACTGAGCAACCAAGCAAAGTGCTGTGTATCAGGAAAATGGGTTGTGAACACAAAATAGGCCAGTCTAAACCAGAGGCACACTGAATTTTCACCACTCTTTTGAACAGAAAAATAGTAACTTCTGTACTTGTTAAATTTAGACTTTTAGTCATAAATGCTTTTTCCAGTTGTGTTTTATATAGACTGTTAGTTTTGATCTGTAACAATTCATTCTCCATAGTGCATCTCATACCAAAAGGGAAAGGACTGTGGGTTAAAGGGTAATTTGCTCTCCCTTTGGTCAGGTTTTTTCTTCCACAATCTAGGAAACTAGGACTTGTGAAGCCTTATGAATCCTGATGTGGGAAGACTTGCTGTAGGTGGAGGAACCAAAGGCTGTCAGTGAGTCTGGGGATGGCACTGCCTGCACAGAAGCGACAGCCTAGTGCTTGAGGATCATTATTCTGCTATGGATTATAGCTTTGTTTGTAAGATAAGGATATTTGTAAGGAAAAGATTTGATTTCTTTACAATAGAGCTTAGGTATCCTGAGCATACCACGGCTGTGAGTAGTCCCAGAGACATAAACAAGGAGAAGGAAGACCTGTAAAACTGGCCTCAAGTCCTTTCCCTTCCCTGAGTTCTTAGCTGCCTGGGGGATAAAAACTGCTGCCAGAACAAACTGGATCAGACCCAAGGTGGAGAGCAGGATGAGCCCTGTAATACATTACTTATTTAAATTCTGCCCTCTCAGAGTAACCTCTTTGCTGCTGAGTGCTTCCCTTTATTCTAGAGGGGGTCTCACATTGCTCAGACCTTTGGAAATATCCTGACTGTAGTGCTATAAATAGCAAGTATTTCCCACTGACTAAAACCTGCAGCATAGCAGCAGTCTGATGTGGGTTTATTTTTCTGCTTGAGGACTACATAAGTGCTTGTGTCCTCTCTCCACTGAGACATCCCTTCGCTTTAGGCACTGGTCTCTCTGCTCACTACTGGGAAGTGTTATTGAACCTGGCTCACATTCCTGTTCCTTCTGATCTTTTTTTCTCTAATGAAAGACCTCCCCACGGGCACCTTTCCTAGTTTCCCCTCTCCCTTCTCTTATGGCAAGTCTTTGCTTCTCTTGGGTATACTGATTTCTGATGTTTATTAATTTCTGCTCATTCCATTTTGATTCCTCTGCTATTCATACATACTGTACACTGCCTGTGCACACTGCTGTGTCTGCGTGAGCTTTTAGTCAAGCTTCTTATAATCTCAGAGCTTCTCATGGCCTTATCTTGTATTTACATGGTGGCTTTCTCTTTCCTGAAATCCAACTCTAAGAATAAATGCAAATGTGGTTCCCTGCACCTACCAGTGCTTCTCTGAGCAGGATCTTGACTGATAGCTGACAGCACTCTATTACTGGCGTTTAGGAGCAGACTGTCCAGTAAAACAGCACAAGGATCAAGAGCAAATACAAAGTCGTTACAGAAGTGAGAATGTGACAATGTAATCCCTAGAAAAAGAACAGCAAACAAGCACAAAAGTGTGTGCCAAGTGTGCCTTCCTCCCGCACATCATAAGCAGCAGCACTTAGTGCGCTGCTCAGCATCTTGCCTGGGGACTGGCCAGGATTTAAGCCAAGCACCCAACTTCCCAAGTTTGCCCTTGGAGGAAAAAGAGGTTAGAAGTACTTCTTAGGAGGAAAGGAACAAAACTGCATTTGGCTGTGATGTTCAAATGAGGTTAAATCCTCGAGGAGCCTCTCCTCCCTGTTTGGTAATTCCAGCACTTGTTTGTGAGATAAGGGAAGGTGTCAGCTCCAGCAGCATCTGAACTCACACTCTGCTTTGTATGATTTCTGTGCCCTCTTCAGTTTGCTAATCAAAACAAGCTTCCACTGTTTTTCTTATCCCCAGAGGGTGGAACTATCCTCAGAAAATTAAAGCTCTCTTATCTCTTAATGTGTCATCACAACTAATTGCCTGGGGACTGTAAACAAGTTTAAATATCAAAACAATTTGGCTGGTGATTGTCTGTGATTATGGATTAAGAATACAAAATTTGTGCTCGCTGATATTCAAGGTAGATTGGAAACAAGGAGCCATATCCTCAGCTGATGTAAATGGAGGTGGCTGAGCTGAACTGGGGGAGGAAGACTGCTTTGTACCAGCTGAGCTTCTGATCCTGGGAGGTTTTCAGAAGTTTCCATTCTTGTTTTTTAAGGTGCCAGACAATACATGACAGCACGGGGCTGATCAGGAGGAGCACTGAGGGCCCCCAGGAGAGCCTGGATGATCCTCCCCTTCACTTAGTTCCCAGGAGCTCAGATTCTGCTGGCTGAGCCCTCCACTCACAGCCTCTTTGGGGAGCTCATAAATAATGACTTAGAGGAGAAATGATTTAATATTACAAAACTTTTTCAAGATCAAGTCAAGGTGCCAGCATATCCAAAACCTGTCAGATATGTCAGGGCAGGTGCTTTGTGAGGGATGTGCTTTGTGTCTTTGATGTGACAAACATACTGCAGTAAATTCTCAAACATGCACTTGCTACTGCCTTTTCCACAGCCCTGCCATCAAACCATCACCTTTAGATCAGTGATGCTGAGGGAAGAGATGCAAAAGATCTTTTGCTAGAAGTGCTTTTCCTGGTTCATTGGACTGTTTGCAATGGCAGTGATGTGCAGCATGTTGCCCAGATTTGGGGAGATGGTAGTGGGTGTATTTTGTGGCACAGCTGGTTTTAAAACTTTTCATGTTAGTGTGTTCCTCTTTTGGAAATATTTGTGAGGCCTCATTTTTGTTATGGACTATTTCCTGGTGCAGTTTTGATAATCTATTCGTCAAAGAATCCCACAGATGAAAAACTGAGGCAGAGAGAGAATAAGTGGATTTCATGTAGATATATATGAAGTCAGCAGAAGTGCAAGGAGATGAATAGTGTAAGGAGTGTCCTAACCACTGAACTGTCCTTGTCTCCTATGTGCAGTGCAGAATACGCAGAATATTTATCTTTTAATGGATAGCTTTTTGGAATACATATCTTTTCAAAGGCTGATGTTAGGTTAATGATGAATCTTACAAAATGAAGTAGGAAAGACATTAATTTTGATGTGGCAGGAAAGTGCTTTCCTAATGAGGTAGTAATTAAATAAGAAGAATAGTTATTAAAAAAAAATGAAAAATTTAGTGTTCTCTAGCCCTCCTATCTCAGCAGTTCTAGTGGTGGTTCTGGGTAAGGAAAAGGATTGTTTCTGTCAAGCATGAAGTACCACCAGAAAAATATAAAAGGAAAAATGTGTCATAAGAATTATAAAAATATTAAATAATGTCAAATAAATGAAATCAGTTTCTAGAAGAGAATAATAAAGACTGAGAAAAGGTACCCAGAAAACCAGATGACTTTTCTATTTTCTTATTTGGGGTAATTATACTAAAGCTGACAGCAAATATTTCCCCAGTAGCAAAAAAACACCCACAAACCCCAGCCAGCAAAAATACCACTCTGAGCATGAGATCTGTGAAGGTTAAAGGCTTGAGTCTGCCATTAGGAGAGTGCTACTCTTCTCCCAAGGTCAGTCCGTACATAGGGAGAAGTAATTTTGATTCTGGTCTCCTCACTGTACAAAGTCAACTCTTACCTTGATTTCAACAGTGCTATATTTGGCAAAGTACTAATATAATTGTATTTGGTCCCAGTCATGTCCTGTTTGAATGTTAAACTCCTCTTAATACCAAGCCATTGTGTGCTCCCTCTTGTATCTCAGGTGTTGTATAGAAGAGAGAGCAGCATAGACCTGAAGAGCAATCCCTCCAGGGAAACGTGCTGCCAGTGCCCACACTACGTGTGTTTTGGGGGTTTTACTTCACACCAGCTTTTGTCTGGATCCCTACTCCCATGGGCTGAAAGCACTTTTTTGGGTGTAATTTCATCCAAAAAAGATGCAGCTTATGCAGTCCCAGGATGCACTGTAGATTGAGCCAAATATAGCACATGGGCACATAGAGACAACCTCCAACAAATCACACTGTGCACGAGCCCATGTGTAAATGCTCAACTGCTGATGCCCCATTGTTGTTCATCATGTTCCAGCCACCAGCTTCTCTGTGCATATTGCATCACACTGAGGACTTGTCCCTCAGTTAAGGCCCCTTAGAGGGACAGAAATAACCTGGCAGTCTGACTCACGTCACCTGAATTGAAACCACCCACTATCTCTTTGCTAATATGTACAACTTGCAAAGAGGAAAAATGTGATTGTACAACCTCAGATCAGAGATTGTGCAGCCCAAAGACCTCTGCCTTTCTCATTAGCCAGTAATGGGTGCTTGGGAGAGACTTTAATAATAAGGCAAAGATGTGGTGGTACTTCCCCAGAATAATTTCTTAGCTTACAGAAAATTCACACCTCAAGGATTTTCTAAGCCAGAGGCTTTGTCTCTATATCTAATAGCCTTTGATATGTCTCCTTTGCTTGTGAATTATTTAGCTACTTTTTAGATTGATGTTAATTTTAGGATATAACGTTCTGCAGGAGAGATTTGATATTGACTTTGTGCTGCACAGTTTATTAAGAAAAGAATGGGGATGTTAATAACAGGACATCAAATGCTGTCTGAGCCCCCATGCTGCCTCTGTTCACATTAATCCTGGAACCAGGATTTCCTAGCACATGTGATGCAGAGTCACCATACCCAAGTGAAGAGTGCCAGTGACTGCAGAGCAAAGCCACCCCAGCTGGGCCTCTGCACCACTCTCTGTGGGTTTTTTGGTGTGAATGGGAAACTCTGCCCAAACCACATGATGCAGAGTCAAATTGTACCTTCTGTGGCTTTTTTCAAGCCAGAAAGGCTTGACCCACAAGATGCTCAGGCATGATCATATTTCTGTGGGAACCAGCCAGAAAGAACTTCACTCTGCCCTCAAATCCTTGCATTACAAGCCTGGAATTTTATCAGACTGTATTTGTAATCCTCCTTGATTTCTCAAATAAACAGTGAAATGCAAACAGTTGGCCAGAGGGAAAACTTCCCAGTTACTGAAGGGGAAAAGAACACAATATCCAAATGACTCATGGCTCTGTGGGTGAAGTAATGGCTGCATGTCATAGCCTAGGATGTGGGTTTGTGGTCTGATGCCACATGGAGTGGATGCACTGAGGTTGTGACGTTAGTGTAAATGGCTTTGGTAGAAACTCTCCTTAACATTTGCACTGTGATTTCCCAGAGACAAGTTGCTTGTTTGTTAAGATACCACTGACTGCTCAGTGGCAATTAACGAGATAGGGAGGACACAGACCAAGTGCAGCCAAACCCTCCTCTGCACACCAGCTGGGGCAAATACAACAAAACCCTTCTGCTGCTAGAAGAGGTAGATCCTGCAGGAAGAGTTGGAGATGGCTGTGGCTGAAGGAACTCTAGAGGCAAAGTTTCTGAGGGCTGGAAGGGGATCTGGAGAGGAACAGCAGGAGTCTGTGTAGGTATGTGGTGCCTGTGAAGTATTGCTTTCCTGGGGTAGGTTATCCAAAGACCTTCTGGATGATCATGCTCTGATGTTTGATGCCCTTCTCCTTTGTGCCCCTTGCTCCCACTGACTGCTGTCTGCTGTGATACTCTCAGGTTTCTGACTCCCTTGTTATTTTTTCCTCTGATCTACTGGTTACAATAGGACAAGACACATAAATGCTAATGCAATTGTAAGTACAAAGGCCTCTGCAGAGCCTGACTTCTGCCTTACTTGCCACTAATTACTTCTACCTGCTGGGAATCAAACACTTCTATGAAGTTGCCAGCAGTTACTCTCTATCCCATATACGAACAACTTGCAGATGTGACAAAAATGCAGGTTATTTTGTCTGGATCCTCAGTTCTTCCTCTCAGTCTCTCCATTGCAGGACTTCCTTACCTCTCCCAGTGCTTTCCATCATTTCAGTACTCTGGCTGCTGCTCTGTGGCTGTGCAGTGCAGGAGCAGCTCAGAGGAGCTGCAGGTCAGGACTGTCCTCTGATACCTGCTGGAGGGGTTGTGCCCACAGAGGTGGTGCCCAGCTCTTGGGGAGCCCTCAGCACCCTGAACAGATGCACTGCCTGGGAGGCACTGGTTTTGCTCTGGGAGTTAGTGGAGGGAGGAATGAGGGTCCACTAAAGGACAAAATCCCTCTTTTAGTCAGGAGCTGTTGGGGAACAATTTAAATTTTTTTTCCCCTACATCCTACCACTGCTTTCTGCTGCAGAAATATGATGGGATATGGGGTTTGTAGCTTGGAAGACAGCAGCAGGGCTTTGCCTGAACCCAGATCTTGGCAGATCAGTTGGCATTGGGAGACCAGCCAACCTTTTTCAGTTTTCTGGGACACTCTGGTTTGCCCATGTGATTAAAATTTGCAGTTAAATAAACAGACATGAGAATGTATCCATTTCTAATTTGAACAATAAGATGTTTACCCGTGGTGGGAAGACCAAGGGAGCTTCTTTGTTTGCAGCCTCAGCTGTGCTGGGAATCTGGGCTCATCCCACATTTAAGGATCTTCTTTTTTTAGGCTGGGGCTGCTGCTTGGGAAATGGCTGTATTCTCCCTGCAGGCAGATCGATACATTTCAGCTCACTGCACTGCAAGTAACTTTTCATCGTACATTAAGAACGAGGAAAATAAAAGCCAAGATGGATGTTATTTTGGTTTTGCTTTTATTTTGAATTATTTATTAAGAAGTCACTGCTGTCTTCCTTCTCATCGGGAGACAAAATGCCTTTCTCTTTAATGACTTCTTTCCTAGTAAAAAAGAAGCAAGGTCTTCCCAGTTTTATTTCCCTCACTCACTTCTTGGTACTGAAGTGTAAATATGGGGTCTCCACAGCGTGGCAAGATGATCTCCGACAGTCCCAGGGCAGGCAAAGTCCCCACTGATGCTGGAGGAGTCACACCTCATGGTACATCTCTGATGATTTTACAATGACATAGCAGCTGAGTTATGTGTGCTAGGAGTGATTGGTGGCATGCAAACAGAGGGCTGTAAGTAAACCACAGAACAGCTGAATTACAATTTTAATTATTTACTAAGTAGCTAGTAGAAATACTATTCCTTTTCAAGTGAATTCTTAATAAAATGTGTTATGGGGCAAAACTTCTGCCATTGGCTCCACTATTAATATGAGTTTCTACACTCCAACTAATAATCCATTTTGATGTTTTTGTTCCTAAATCTAGGTTATTCTGAAGGGGAGGATAAAGAAACTGGCCACCAAGATGGTAATCACTAGTGGAAATGAAGAAGATAAAGGCAATCAAGAAAAGGAAAGCAAAGAAGAAACAATCTTGGCAATGCTTGGAATTATTGGGACAATTCTGAACCTCATTGTGATCATTTTTGTGTATATTTATACAACGTTGTAAACTAGAAGGCATGCAAATAGACCAGATAAAACGGCCATTAAGAGTGACAACAAACATTGCTGACTATTGACAAGTTCTTTAATCAGAATTGACTGTGTATTATATTAACACATCATAAAAGCACTGCCTGAAGGCAGCGAAGACTGAAGCACAATTAATTTAACAAGACTTTTTCACACAGTAATAAACTTAACTCTTCTCTCCTGCCCTCTCCCTTTCGGTTTGGTTTTCAGTTTGGGGAGAATGACTTCAGTTATATAAGTTGTAGCTTTGAAGAAATCCACCAGGGACAAGTTGTTTTAACACAACCTTAAAAAAAAAAAAAAANAAAAAGAAAGGAAAACAAAGGAAAATAAAGAAACTGTACACTATATATAATTAGAAATGTATGCTGTATACCCGCAAAGATTGAACTCAAAGATAGCTTCATAGCACAGATCACGTGTCTGTTAGGTCAAGTGGGTTTTTCTCTTGGTTTTTGCTTTTACTTACATTGAATCTGACAAGCTTTTATTTAGAATGAACATATGGTGCAATCATGAAAAAAACAATTCCATTGAGCAAAGTCTGCCTAAACCTGATAAAATGTTGGGAGAAATACATTATATGGTTACTTTTCCTTTCTCATTTGCTTAACGTCTGTGTCTGTTCATACCAATGTTTATAAATATATATTTTTAATAAATGTGCTATATTTTTAGCATGAACCAAATATTTGGAGACACTTGTATTCATGCAGCTAAATTTTGTTTGATGAAGTGCCCCTTTTGACAATGGATGTTATTTTCCTCAACAATTATACAGCAGTCTTGTTTGCAGCCCTCTCACTGAGGTCTGAAGCAAGCTCACATCATGCTCACATGCATGACTTGAAGTTGGAATGTCAGCTGAAAAGCATTGCTGCTTAATATGGGAAATAGCAAAACATTGTAAGGTGACCTTTGGAGACTGGTTGCAGAAAGAAGGCTCTCTTTATAGTTAAAAAAAGAAAAAGCAAGTGAAAGGAACACTGAGGCATCTCACAAAATGCTGCAAAATTCATAGAATTTATGGCTTTCAGAATCTGGTCTCTAAGTACTTGTGCTGAGAGAAGTGAGTAGAGGTTTATACAGTTGAAAAGAGAAATTTATAGAGCCTACAGTGAGGGGCTTGAGTGAAATCCAGATTGTAAATACAGAGTATTTTAAATGTGAGGATCATTAACTCTTTATGCTTCTCTGATGTGCTTTAACTGAGTTGCAGTGAAAGTGCAGTGCAGTGAAATTCTCTGACTTGTGTTTTTGACAGGAATGTGCAATGATGATGATCACCATTTTTCTTCGGAGTTCAGTACCTATAAATCTATGAAGCATTAAAAATATGAGACCTCAATTCTGCCTCAAGCTGCCTAAGTACATTGCCCACTAACTGATATATCCTCTTAAAAAATAGGTCAATTAATTGTTTACTGACTTGTGGTTTGGATTGCATCCTCAGATGCACAAGGAGGATTGGTATTAAAGTCAGCTAGAGCTGTGAAAATTTTGATCCTAGAGTCTCAATTTTAGTGATCAGACCTGTCCCTCTGGAATCAAGAATGAGTTTTTCCCCATTTTCCAAGGTCTAGGAATGATCTCAAAAATACAGAATTTCCATGCAGGATATAAAAGAAAGCCTGAGGGTCACCTCTTACAAACAGAGATGTTTAGTCTCTTCTGGTACCAAACAGTCAATAACAGAGCCATTAAGGGTAGAAGAAAGGTCAGTAAATAAATTACAATGAACTCCAATATGAAGACTGAAGGAAAGCAGAGCAAAAATAATCTTATGTTAATGAAAACATGACAGGATGAGAAAGGTGAGAAAAAGCACAGAGATTTGAAGTGGAAAACAGCACAGAAAGCCAGTGCCATGCATGCCAGCAAGGCTGAGGAAACATTTGTGTTTGCACAGTGCTGGTAGAGCTGCAGGTCTCAGAGAGGACAAGAAACAGTAGTGACACAGGGCAGTGTAGCTCAGCAAAAGTGATCTTGTTTTTTAATTTATAGTTATTTGTTGATAATTCTAAAGAATCAGCAAACTCTACTTTTTGATCATCTTAGTGGCTAAAATATATTTTACTCCACTAGGCATTTTTCCTTCTGTTTAAACTACTGTTGCTCACAGCCTGTGACTTTGAGCACCTGCACGTGCTCCAGGCACCAGTCTAACTTCAGCCACACCTTTGCCTGCCAGGATCTTCTCTGCAGATATTTCTCCTTAACTTGTCCTTCTCCTTTTCCAGCAAACACCACAGCAATCTGCCCAAGGCTCATGCTCATCTTCTAGAGGGGCAGCCTCTGAGTCAGAAGATGAAGTCTCATGTCAGATACCATTTGATGCAGAGGGAGGAAAAGTAATACCTGTCATCTTCTTGTGGGCATGAAAATACTTAATGAATCAAATTTAATGAGGGTTCTACTATTATTACAAGTTAAAGCTCTGCATTGGAAAAAAGCATAGGACACCTCACCCATAAAGTAAAGAAGGAACTTTTGCTGCTTAGCACAGTTGCACTTATTCAGACATGATCCAGCACATTCAACAAGATAGCCCAAATAAGCTGAAATGGTGGATCAAGAGCCCAATAATTCCATGTTTTCTCTGCTGTACTTTGCCTGTTAGTCTTGATGGAGGCAGTGTGTCCCGGTGTACTATCTCCCAACACCACTGCAGCTGTGTGCAGTGTGCTTTGCCACAGGACTTCTATTCCTCTGAAAGAGGAGGAAAGGTTTATCCCATTCTATAAAAATTTTAACATTTAATATGTTAATTTTACAGGTTTCTGTTCACAGATAGTTCTAGAAATATCCAGGGGCAATTTCTTCTTAAGTAGGTTCCTTAAGTATTCATTTAAATAAAAATGAAGAGTTTCCTTTGAGGGCAATTTCTTTACCTTTTATTTGGTATTCATGAACGTTGATAGGAGAAGAGTGTGTTTTCAAGAATGACAGTGGAAGAGGAATATTTTATACAGGGATCTGAAGGTGTGCCTACCCAGGCAGTTGTGGGCAGCTCTTCTCTTGGCTCAGTGACAACTGGAGCCAAATTACCCTCATGCTTTTTTTTATGTGAGCAGTTTTCAGCATGCACCTATAAGAAATATTCATCTAGGTAATATATATGTCATGGATACCTTATAATCACTAACTGCTCTATAAACAGTTGAATAAAAATTCTCATTACAAGAGTTGAATGGTAAATCTACTTTGATGAGGAAAAATCCAACAGTCTTACTTTTGGCTTGACTGGTATGTATTGCAAAGTTTCCAAAGTAAATTTTTAAAAATGAAGTATTAGTCCATTAGTGACAGGAACTTTCATCTTTGTGTTTGCGTAGAAGGAAATTAATATCCAATATCATAATAAGATACTAAAGCATCACCTTTTGCTTCAGGAAACTAAGAATACAATTATATATCTGTTGGGTTTGATGGTATGTGTCATGGGAATGAAAAATATTTTCATGAGGTGACAGAAAGATGACACTGTCCCTGTTAGTATCTGTTGTGTTGGCTGGTGGATACAGAAGACTTTCAAGAAGAGAGAAGATAAAACTATTTATTATGCACATAACAGCATTGGGAGAAAGAAAACAGACAGGTTGCTGACCTCCAATCTGGTTCTTACAACTGCATTAAAAACTGGACATCTCAGGATATACAGGAATGTATCATCCTGTGTGTTGGCTGTCAGGGCAGATCTTTCAGTTATGTACCTTCTGCTCCTTCCACCTGCACCTCTGCAGCAGTGTGTGGCTCATTGTGCCTGAGGAGAGTTTGAGCACAAGCCCAGCCTGGCAGCCTCTGGAAGTAATTGCTTTGTTTTACTGTGGTGTACCAATCTACTATGGGCCTGAGTTTTATTATTTTAAGGACAGTCAGTAATCATCATCATGTTACTGTTTGATAATCTAGGGGATACTTCACTTTGTGAATTCCCAGAAAAATCCCACCCCTGACCTACAGGTAAAATTTTGATTCAGTAGGCATCAAAATACAAAAGAAAGCTTCAGTTGCATCGCAGCCAGATTTCAGTATGAAGCATTGCTTATCCATGTGTCTTATATTTCCATTTAATCTATACACTGGAGCTCACCCCAAATGCCCCAAGGTCTCATCTGTGTCAAGAGGTCTCATCTCTTCTGAACTGGAATTACCATTCTGTAGCAATTATGGCATATGCAGAGAACTTGACACATAGAGGGAAAGGATAAAAATTAACTGAATTAAAACTCCAGGGATGCAGCACTTCAGAATTTACTAATTAGTTTGAGTTCTAGCTGGAGTACTTTGCTTCTGAATAGCCAATATTTTGGAGAAAAGATATTATTGTTCCTTGGAAAGTTTCTGGAAGAAATATGTCTAACTGAAAGAAAGAACCTCATTGAAAATATTTCAGCAGCAGTCCTCCAAAGAAAATATTGACCAGGACTCTGAGTGCCTTGCTTCCCAAGAGAACTGTTTGGCAGTCCAGGAACACAGCACACCTATATGTAAGCTTCTCTTGTTTACTGAGAGGCCTTGTCTTCTTTGGAACAGAATGCACAGATTTACAAAGATTTACAAATTTATGAAATAGCACATTATGCAACATCAACAACCAAGAAAATCTGTTTACCTTTATTTCCAGCAGATACGCTACAGACACCCTGCAGAACCTGCACAGCTTTCATGCCTGGCTGTGTGTTTTGGAGGCTCATCCCAGAAGGTCTTATAAACTCAGCAACAGCTTTCTTTCCCCACCACTGATCCAAGAGGAACAAAACCTATTCAGTGTGGAGACCTCCACACCAGACTGAAATCCCCCATGCTTCTGTATGCATTTATCTGCATATGAACCATCTGGTATCCAATAAGACTTGCCTTGTCTCAGGCATTAGGTTTGCTTATCTGCATTTCACCTGGGGACTCAGACAGTGAAAGTAAATTTGTAGAGCTGAAAGCACCCAACTGTTTCAATGATCCAGCTTTACACAGTGGAGCTGTCACTTGGAGTGTGCCTGTTGACATGCATGGCACACCACACACTGTCCTCCTTGTGTGGTCTCACACTGACACAGCCTCCCTGACACCCAGGGGTGGGGCAGGGCTGTAACTGGCCCACAGAGCCCAGAAAGGGAGCAAGAGAAAGTGTTCTGTGCAAAAGTCTGGATCCCCATTCAAGCTCTGTAGAGTGAAAGGACATCCTGCCTTGTTCATAGAAAGGCACTTAGCTGTGCCCACTGGGATCCCTTCTTCTGCAACCAGTCCCAGCTCAGCTGAAGGTGACCCATGCACCACACTGAGACTCCTGTGGCAGCTGCAGAGCTTCCTTCCCCCTGAGGGAAGTAAACAGCACTGGACTTTCCTAATCTCCTAGAATAGGGAACCCTGTCACCCTTGCACAGTAGAAACAGCAGCAGGACCATCCATTTCTGGCTGACAAGGACAAGGCCGCCTGCCTGGGGTGCTGATGGAAACCCTTTTCTCACCCATCATTCCTCGTAGTCTGGGAAATGTAAATTAATTACCTGGACTCCAGGTTCTTCTCCACTGACTCAGTCACCATTTAGACCGAGGCAGACTTCATGATGCTGAGACTTTGTTAAACTCAAATGGCTTCTGAAGCCAAGTCTTCAGAAACATATTAAATGTCATGATACCTTCATCTGGCCTTGATATCATGAAGGTGTCACCATAACAAGTCTTGGGTGTTGTCACTCTCTGCCAAAAGGTGTTAAGGGACAAGCATTAGCAAGGGAGACCATATGAGAGCCATGGGCAGCCAGAGGTAATGCACTGAGGCTGCTTTCCCCAGCACTCACCTCCTTGAGGAGCAGTGGTTTTATGGTGGATTGATGTTGGTGGTGGGTAAATGTAATAAAATGTTTGTGTAGCAGGGTGTGATTTCTCACCTTTATTTCCTGCAAACTTAATGGGAAAGGCTTTATAAATAATTCTGGCTTTGTCAATTTAAAATATGGATTAAAATTTACTATATATGTTTTCAAATTTTAATGTGCTGCTTCTTTTTCCCCCCTTACCAAACAACTCAATTTTAGTTTTGCAGATGCTATTCTTGTTTCTATAATAATGATGGCTAATGCAAAAGCGTTGATACTGGATGCAAAAGAAAGGAATGAAGATTATATTGTCAGTGTTGTATTATTCTGTTCTTGTGAGCAGGAAAAGATAGCCAGTGGTTTTCTTTGCATCCAATGCACATAGTTAGCAGTATTTTAATAATTTGATACCATTATTTCTGGAATTATGTGGGACAAAGTTCCATCATTTAGAGCAGTGCATATTCAAACAAATGTCAGCAAACTGAGAAATATATGAAATGTTTGCATTAGCTAAAACCATGTCAGACATATACATTTTGACCAGATTCAAACTCAAAGTGACACCACACAACTATCAAATTCCCCTGCTGACATTGTATAATACACACCAGGACATAATTTAGAAGTTGACTCTGCTAAGACTATCCATGTACATAACTCAGATTAAGGGCCTAAGTTCCTTTGCACTTAATAGGCATATGAATATGTATTTGCAGGTTTGGGGCATTAGTTGACAGTTAGCTGACAATTCAGCTGTAGCAAAAATGCAGCTAATCAGACAGGGAAAAATAAGAAATTTCCTGTACAATGAGCTATTTTTCTTTGTCTCATTGACCTTATTTTCAGCTGATTTTTTTCAGACTGCGTGATTGATGAGAATGATGCTAAAGCCTGCCTAACCAATGAAAGAATAAATACCACAGAGGATTATTAAATCTACATTTTCTATCAGAAACTAAGCATTTCCCTAAATGGCTTAAAAAAAAAATCTCAGAGCTGAATGTTTTACATTTGCCTTTATGTTTCACCATCAGCCAACACACTGTTTCTGTTTGATTGTATAATAATATTTATGTACAGTTTCACTGAGCTGTGCAAACACCAGCAAATGGCTTTTTGCATCCTTTGTTGCTTTTTAAGTTTTATAAGTCTCTTTCCAGTACATACCCATCTCCTGTTTTAAAGATCACGAGGAGAAATATACCACATCCTAAAGTACTATATACTTATGCAAACCTCACTACAAGCTTACATTGAAAGTATATGACCCTTTACACAAAACAGGGGTGTTATTTCTTGAGACTGTTCATATGTCCCAAGTGACCCTGATATGGTGCTGTATACAATATTAGATTCTTTTGTTTTTAGAAAAGAGTCCAGCTGTGAAACTCCTTGAAACAGTGCATTGCACTGTACTTGCAATTTACAGAGCAAGGCAAAAAATCTGATGACCACAGACAATGCTCAGCTCCTGGCTGACCTTCTCCCATGGGGCAGCAGCCCTAGGTGTACCCTGACAGACCAAGTGCTCAGTGCCCTCTACACTTGATGAAAGGCAGTAATAGTCAAGTCATTAACATCCCAAAATTTGAAATGTCACCATTTTCTCTCTGGTTTCATTGGTCTAGAGAAAAAAAAAAACAAAAAAAAACAACAAACCACCAAGCAGCAGCTTGACATAAAACAGAAAAGCAGCCAGTGATTTCTTAAGGTGATCCTGAATGTCTGTCCCCAAAATACGTCTTTTTAGGCAATTGGCTCCAGGAGCTGTGAAGAGCCCTTGGCAGCCCCTGGTTCCATCCTCATCCCCAGGAGTCATCACTGCTTTGACTCAAGTGGCCTGAAAAGGCAACTTCCTAAATGGGACCATGCCAATTCCCTGGAGGATGTTGTGTGATGCTGCAATTCCTTACTCTCCATATTTTCCTGTATGTGCAGTTGGAATGGAATGGAATGGAATGGAATGGAATGGAATGGAATGGAATGGAATGGAATGGAATGGAATAGACTAGACTAGACTAGGCTAGGCTAGGCTAGACTAGACTAGACTAGACTAGACTAGACTAGACTAGACTAGACTAGACTAGACTAGA
>VYXD01005114.1:0-73476 GCA_013397195.1 Hylia prasina
TATCTCAAAACTTATAACAATGACACGCATCCGATCAGAGCAGACACCCTCCCAAAGTGTCCAACGCTGTAGTAAAGAATGTCAGCTTTCTAATAATTCAATTTGTGTTCGTTTATTTCCCGGCCGATTTCGGTATCTCATCAGGCCCGTCGCGGATCACCCAGGACAATGGCCGGTAATTGCGGATGCACTGAACCTCGGCCGTCCCCAGCCTAGCTCCGCGGCCGTGCCGTCACTGAGCAACCGCTCCCGCCCGCGCAGGCCCCACCTTTCCCCGCACGCGCCGCCCCAGCGGCGGCTCCGTCCCGCCTCTCGCGCTAGGTGAAAGAAGCTGCCCTATCTCGCGCCTGCTCCAGGATTATAGCAGTTCCTGTACCAGAGGTGCCCGCAGCTAAAAGAGTATAAAATAATAGTACTGCTAGAAGGGCGTGGCTGAGGTGGTGCCTTTCACTGGGCCAAGTCGCTGTTCACTAGTTGCTTTCAACGCTTAGTCTCTGCAAAGAGCACTTTTTGCTGTCTTTTCTGCTGCTACTAGTCAGGCAGCAGTGGACATCATTTTTGAGAAGGCGAAATGTCCTTGCTAAGGGTCCTTGCTAAGGCGGTGGCGCGGTATGTGACGCATTGGAGCGGCGCACACGCACCGCCGCACACGCGCCCCTCTCGGGGCCGGACGGAGGCGTGGGCAAGATGATGCCCGGGGAGACACCGCCGGCGCCGGCCGGGACTGCGGCCGCTGGCGGGGCCTGCGCCAACTGCGGTGTTCTCCAGCAGGTAGGCACGGACCCTCCCTGTGGCGCTGGAGTGGGGTTTTTGCTCACGGACGAGGTGGTAGGTCAGCGCCGGGCCGCTGGCGGTTGGGAAGGGTCGAGTACCACAGTCACCGCTCCTTGTGCCGTCGGGAAGGCGGATAGCGTGTGTGGTAAACGGGCGCTGTAAAAGTAGCAGCCAGGCAAAGTGTGAAAAAGTAGCTCGTGTCTCTGCGGTGTGCCTAGTGGCATCTGTCGGAATTTCTAGTTGTGTCCTTTTGGCTTTGCTTCAGTGCGGTATAAGGACTTATGGTTTACTTCTTTGAAAGCTCTTAAGCGAGCGTGTATTTTTATAGTATTACGCTTTGGGTAATTCTTGTTTCTCCTTTAAATGAAGAGAATGTCCTGTTGAGAGTTCACAGGGCACACTTAGAATGTGTATGGATGAGAAAGTGGAAAATCTGTAGACTCAAGTGAGGTAATATTTTTTGCTGATATTCTGCCAAAGGTCAATTGGATTTTGAGGGAAATAGTTGTATGGATTTAGTATAGAATTTATTGCAAAGGCAAAGATTGAAGAGTTTTTGTAATAACGCCTCATTTAAAGATGCATACTTCCTTGTGGAACCTGCATTCTCTGCCTATGTTTAAATGACTGTACTTTGGGTGATTTAGTAACTTGCTCACCAAGAAAGCTAAAAAAAATGAGACAGTTTATTGTATTTTCTATAACATTAGCAATCAGATTAGGGGTTATTTACAGGACTGATTTTTGAGGTGTAAGTTCTTTACTGACTTGAGACTCTTCCTTACAGAATATAAATGAATATGTAGCTGCATTAATTGCACTGAAGCAAAAAATGATTGATGGAGAGTAAGTACAATTGCACATGTTTTTGTTTGTTGGGGTTTTGTTGTTCTTAAGTACAACAATGCAGGAAATACAATTTGTGGAATGTGGATATTTGCTAATGCACGACACTAAATGCTCCTCAAAATGAAAGTAAGTTCTTTGCAAACACGTCCTAAATCTAGACTGTAAGACTAATTTATTCTGTAAAATGTCTGTGTATAATGACAGTAAAGAGGGCTATTTTGTGTACCTGTAATATTATTAGAAGTACAGGCAGAAGCAGCTCTGAAGAGACTTATTTAATTTATTTATTTAAGGCAGAAGCAGATCTTTGATACTTGTTTATCTTTCATTCATTTAATTGTGCTTGCTTATTTCATTTTTCGGAAGTGAAGAATACGAAAACTAAAAGTTGAGTACAGTTGTATATGAACTTTTTCAGCAGAATTTAGTCTGATCATTAAGTTCTGAAATTCTCTCCGGATTAAATATCAAAATATGAAAAGTGAAGCTGAACATTGTTCAGAACAGTATGATTCTTTTTCTTTCTTTTTTGGTTTACTGGATTACTCTTAACTATTGCAATATAAAGTAATGCAGCCCTCTTTGTATGGGGGTAACTCCTATGGTATTATTTTTTCTTGTCATTTCTTCTTTCTGTTCTTAAAAAACATAATGTTTGAGGAAAGAAAAGAGTATCATTTCTTAGTGCTGTCCCATGGCCCTCTTTCATCAGAGTAAATGTTACCCTTTATGGCTGCTAGGAGAATAATATAACTATTAAAGCCTTTTAGGGTCTTTGAGACTATTTCTCTGAGATGTGTGTTCTTCTTTAGGACAATATCCTTTCAAGTTTGGAAATGTATGTTTTTTATATATATATGTTCTAGTACATATCATATCCTTTATTTAAGCAATATTTTTTTTAAGCTGCAATTACTTAATGGCTACAACTTCATGTAATTGCCAGTTGTTTTTTTTTTCTACTTAAAGTAGCTTGATTTGAGGTTTGAATGACTTAATGAAATAAAACGGTTATATTGACTAGTGTCAGAAAATGTGAACCAATCTTACACTTTCTGTATTTATCAATAAAGCAAAAGGAAAGATACCCTAGTACACGATTGTCAAAATCAGGTGAGAAAATAAGTAATGTCTGGATTTTTTCTTTTCTTACAGTCGTTTGCTGACAGAGTATCAACAGAAATGCACTGATATCCTTTAGTTTTCTATTTGTGTTCTTACAGGATTAGTATACTTAAAGCATTTCTTATAAAAGGGCTTGTGGCTTTCTATTTAAGTTATGAGATGATGTCTCTAATAAAGAACAAACTGGGTAGGTTTTGTAAAGAAAATGGGCCTTTGGAATTAAACCTATCCATTTAAGATCTTGTTTCTGGTATATGGTTTAAGGTGGTCTATTTGAAATCTGAGTTGCTGGGAATTACTCAAGCTTTTTCATGTAACAGAAGAAGCTCTTCTTATTCATTCTTCAAATGTATTGAAATGTGCATATTAAACAGTTCTGCAAGTCTTGGGGAGGTTTTTTTTTGTGTGAAGAAGTCTTTACTGGATGTTTCTTTGCAAGTGGCAGTTAGATTGAAATACAATTAAGGACATTTGATAAATTGTTTTTAATTTCTACCTTAACAAAAGATTACAGCTTCAATTTGCTGAACGGTAAGTTTGATTTATATTGTTTACTAAAGATGTACTACTATACTCTCTGTGTTGTGGTTAGTTTTAGGAGTCTGGCAGTGTCATAGCAACAGCCATGGGTCTAAGCTGTGCTTTTACTATGGTACTTTTTACCATGCTTCCTAGGCCATAGTTAGCAAAGGTGTGATGAGGAGAGAAATCTGTCCTTCCTTCCTCATGCAATACCTGTGTGGGATTCTTTCCTGGCCCTGGGCTAGCAATAGTCTTAAGTGAGGAAGTGGAGATGTGAGGCTCATCTTTTGGTGGTGGTTAAATGAAAGCCAATTTGGGGCATCCATATATGTGTGAAGCATTTTGACTTAAAGAGTTGTTTCTGTGTGCCCTTGCTTACTCTGATTATAGAGTAAGAGGCAGCATATAATTTTTATGGACTCCAACCTGCCTGCTGAAAAACACTGCAGTTGGACTTGCCTTTGCTTTACTGCACTATGTATGCAGAGACACTTATTACTGGCACTTTAGTGTAGGCAGCGTACTACTGTGGTACATGCCATCTGCTTGCATCTACCTTTGGGTTCAGTGCAGTGTTTTAAAATCAGATCTTGTATTTTCTTTAAATGGGTAGAAAAATGAGAACTGAAACTCCTAAATTTTTGGGGTATCTCTTACAGTATTTTTTCCATAGGATAAAAGCAAAATACTTAGATGCTTGATTGAAGAATGAGAATACTGAGTTTCAAAGCATCTGTGTTTTTGGCAACTTCTTTTTTAATTGCACATGTCATTTCAGAGAGATCTCTGCTCTTCGTTGCCAAGTGGAGAAGGTGTTACAGAAAATTCTGCCTCTGGAAAAGTGCCAGGAAGAGTTGAGTTCCTTGAAGGCAGAGTTGGAAGAAAAAAAGGTGTGTGTGTGTAAGGTTTAAATAACTTTAACTTTTTCTGTTGAAGGAAATGTAAATATCTAATGCTGGTCTTAATGAAACTAAAGTTAATGAGCTCTGTTCTTATTTCCAGCTCATTGAGACAGGTAGCTGTGGTGAAATTAGGTGAAATTAATTAAATTATTTTGGATTTCAGAGAGGCAATAAGTTTAGGATGTTGTAGTTCTTAAGATTTTGGATCAGATTATTTGGTTATTTCCTCATGAAGGAAGGTAGAAAGGAAGGAGAGAGAAACATTCGGACTCCTTTGGTTTTCTGCTCTGACCATGTCAGGTGATTGAATATAACTTCTACTAGTGCAGAGGTGCAAAGAAAGAGGGTCTATGCAGAATAGTGTTGTGCTTCTGTTACCTTTTTGAACATATATTTTTACATCATTAGCTTCCTAAATTTATTCCTAATTTCTCTCCTATTGCTTAGCTGAGATTTAGTCTACAGGAAAGAAGGTTTAGATTGTTCCAATTACCTACATGTATGTATTTTCTAGACATTATTATAATTCCTGAAGAAAACACCCCACCTTCTTTCTTGTAGGTTTTTCATGATGGTATAAGACAAGATACTAACATTTGTCTTGTTGCTGCCTAGATAGTGTTCTGTGTTAGGATGGTTTTATAATTCTTCTTCCCTCAGCAGGCATTTGTAGCTGATGTCTTGATGGCACTTTTTCAGAAAAAATAGGATTACATATATGGTGTATAATACTTAAGCTCTTGACTTCAGCTTTAGATTCCTATCCAGCAGGTGTTGAAGGCATGTACTCAAAAGATAGACATGTAGAGATTTATGTATTTGTTTGTTACAACTTTTGCCTTTAAAGAAGGAGGATAGCCTGACTTTCCAACTTGCTTCTTTTCTTGTTGAATATACTTTTTTGGCCAGGCACTGTTTTCAGTAGAAGAGGTCAACTGTCTGCCATCTATGTTTTGTCCGCCTCAGTATGGACATATTTTAACTGTGCTTTTCTTCTTCAGAGTTCTCTCAAGATTTATCGGGAGAGTCAACTGGAATATATTAAAATTAAAGAAGAAATATTAAACAGTGATGCTGTGTGAGTGATGCTTCCTTTTTTCCCAACCTTTCTTTGCTTCTCTTACATCTTCCAAACTTCATAGTGTACCTTATCTACTTACACTTTCCATTTCGGAAAAATTTTTGTACTTAGGGATTCTTAGAACAAGGAGTTGATGGAAGAATGATCTTAAGTTTTGTAGCAAACACTCTTGAGTGCAGTGTTAATTTATTGTCTTGTCATGAAGTGGCTTTATGTGGTTGTTTAATGAAAGTTTTGAAGAACAGGATGAAATTGAGTAACAGCTGTAATTTTCCCAGTTTTAAGTAGTTCTTAGTTCACACTTTTTGTTATTGTCATCCATTTTAGTTTTGCTGTTATGTCTCTGAAGCTAGGAATGATATTGCCGAAATGGTATGTACTAAAATCAATCCTTAAAATAATTGTTTTAATGTAACAGCTCAGCAATTCATAGTGCTGCAATGTCTGGAAATGAGTAGGAGGAATTTGGCACCAAAAGTGCAGATGTCATTTTTGCTGCCATAATACAGAATATTCTGAAGCTGTGCTTTGATAATTCCCAAAGTTTGTTTTTCTAGTAAGCAGTCACTTAAAGGTTTCCTTGCCTTTCAGAGCTCTTGATGGATACTCTAATGAACTTGTCAAATTGCTTTTTAATCCTTTAAATCACCTATATCAGGAAACTATGACTTTTCAATATTGTGTGGGAAGGTACTCATGCTCTCAAAAGAGAACCAGCTAATATATAGCAAAGTGTTGGTAGTTGTTATTTTTCATGTGCATCACTTTGCATTTATGAAAAGCAATGATTGCTCTCTTGAAATTCTAAGACCCTTCTGGTTTTGTAGTCAGCTTTAATTTCTGATGTGTTCTTGCATACATCCCAATGGGACTCCCACTGGTGACTCCTTGCTTTCATGTAAGCTGGTTATCATTTTTTAACTTTGGTGTTTCTAAGCTATTTTGGTGCTCCCAGCAGGTCAAAGCAAATGATTGGTTCCCTCTGCTCAGTACTAATGAGGTCATGCCTTGAAGTACTGTGCCCAGTTCTGGGCTTCTCTGTACAGGAGATATGGGTGTACTGAAGGGAGTCTAATGAAGGTCCATGGAGATGATCAAGTGACTAGAGCATTTCTCAAAAGAAATACCCTAATATCTTTACATGACTTGTGAAACACAGTATTCACAAGCAGAACAGCAAGCCCTTATTACCCAAAAGACTGTACGAGGAGACTAGCATTGCTGCCATTTCTTCAGCCAGATTGCACTTACTTCACATATAGATGTACTCAATGTACTGTGAGCTTAATGAAATATTCAGCACATTCTATCTAGGAGTAGCAGAGAGCAGCAACCCCATTGCTAATTGCATCTTAAGAGGGAACTGGCCACTCTGGTGTGCAGGTAGTTTGTCAGTATAGATATAGTGTTTGTCCCTGTCACCCAGAACTTCAAAAAGGAGGCGCCAGGGAACTACAGGCCAGTCAGCCTCACCTTGATCCCTGGAAGGTGATGGAGCAGGTCATCCTTGAACACATTTTCAGGCATATGAAGGACAAAAAGCTCAGGTGCAGACAGCATGGCCTCACCAAGGGGAAGCTGTGCTTTCCTGACCTTATAAATGAGCGTGTCTGCTAGATCAGGGGAGAGCAGTGGCTAGGGTCTGACAGGCCATCAGTAAGATCTCTGACACCATCTCCCGTAACAGTCTCATCATAGCCTGTTAGGCTGGTGCTGGATGGGCAAATAGGGGATCAAAAACTGGCTGAATGGCTGGGCCTTGAGTGTGGTGATGAACACAGTGCAAAGTAGTTGGAGACCAGTAGATAATACTACCCTGGAAGGGGACACTGAGGGCTGCATAGCTGGTCTAGTGCAGTTTAACATCTTGTTAATGATCTGCATGATGGGGCAGAGCCTACTATCAACAAGCTTGCCAATGACACAAGTGTGCCTGATGGGCTGTCCAGCACAAGCTTGACAGGCTGAAGAAATGAGCTGACAGAAACCTTGGGAAGTTCAGCTAGGTGAAGTTTGAAGCCCAGCACCGGATGAGGAGCAATCACATACACCAGTACATGCTGGGAGACCCTAGGTGGACCGCAACTTGGGGTGCTCTCATGACAAGTGAGAGGTGGGCAAATGATACACACTTGTGGCAAAGAAGACTACCAGTATCTTGGTTTTCAATAAGCAAAGTTTTGCCAGCAGGCTGAGGGAGGTGCTACTTCTCTTCTGCTCAGCACTGCTGATACCACCCTTGAAGTATTGTGTTAGTTCCAGACTCCTCAATACAAGAGAGACATGGATATACGGGAGTGCATTCAGTGAAGGACCATGAAGATGATTAAGGAATAGGAGCAGCTCTCCATCAACAGAAGGCTGAGAGAACTGGGACTGTTAAGTCTGGAGAAAATACAGGTGGTATTATCAATACCTGAAGGGAGTGTGTAAAGACAGAGCCAGGCTCACTTCCTTGAACCCCAGTGACAGAACAAGAGGAAATGGGCACAAGCTAAGACAAAGAAGGTCATGTTTCCTGTGAACATCAGGAAACACTTTTTGCTGTGAGAATGACTGAGTACTTCCATAGATTTCCCTGGTAGATTGTGGCCTCACCATCCTTGGAAATATTCAGAAGCCATCTGCAAATGGTCTTGGGCACTGAGCTGTAGGTGACCCTGCTTGAGCAGCATGGGTTGGACAAGATAACTTCCAGAGGATTCTTGCAACTTCATCCTCAACTCTGTGATGCTGTAGCTGTTTTGTATACCTCTGATACTGAGGCCATTTTAAGCAGTAGGTCATATGAGTTCAGTAATTTGAAAGCTGGATTTTCTCAGAAGCAGAGTAATAGTGAATTGTTCATGAAATTACTGTTAATCTACAGTTACTCTTAAAAAAAGTCAGAAATTATCGCTCATGTCCTTTGGTACAATCTGCCATTCAGAGCCAGTGTTCAAGTTAGCTTGCTTAGGACTGTCTGGTTGAGATCTGAATATTCTACAAGGGTGGCAGTTCCCATGGAGTACAACTTCTCTTAGCATAGCATTCTGTCAGCTGCAGTTCTGCATGTATCTTAAAGGTCAGATAGGAAATTGAGTTGGGTAGCATTAAGAGTAGTTCTGCCCAAATGCCTCATCTCTAAACTGCTTTTTGTGAATTGCTAGATTTAACATCTATTTTCTTAATGTAGTTTTGTGTTGATGAAATTAGTATAGTACTACATATGTAAATGTAATTATTTAATTTGTAAATATTACTGTAATCGTAATGTTGGCGCTTAGTGTCTGTTTATGCAGATTCATAGTTATTTGTATCATAGGTTTTTTATCTCAAGTTGAAAAGTACCTATGAGGATCATTGAGTCCAATTCCCTTTTCCTTGCAGGACTACTTAAAACTAAGCTGTAGGACTAGGACTGTCATGCTTGTGGAACTCTGACAGGCTTGGTGTCAATGATTGCTTCCCTGAGGAGCATGAAGAACCTTTTCCTAATGTCCCATGTGAACTTCCGCCAGTGCAGCTTCATTGCATTTCCTTCTGTCCTATCACTGGTCACCAGAGAGAGGAGATCAGCACTTTCCTCTCCACTGTCACCCACTGAGGAAGATGTAAACTGTGACGAGGTCACCCCTTAGCCTTCTCTTTCTAAGCTAAACAAGCCAGTTATGGTCTTCCAGCAGAGGTTTCTGGGAGTCCCAGGATCTGTTGTTGGTGACAGATGTGAAGAAGGCATTAAACATCTCTGCTTTGCATCCCTGTTTGTGATGTGGCTAACCTTAACAAGCAGTGGACTGATGTTATTTCTGATCTTCCATTTGCTGTTAAGATGTTTTGAAAAGCCCTTTTTGTGTCCTTCAGAGTACTGGTCAGCTTGAATTCTAATTGAGCTTTGCGTGAGTCTTCTCCCTGCAATGGTAAACAGCGTCTCTGTGGTCTTCCTGTGTCAACTGATCTTGCTTCCAATGTCCATGCATTGTGGATGTAGTACTTCTGTGTATTCCCTTAAAGATAATCTACAGAGAAACAGAAGTTTCTTACCTCCTGTTTAGGAGGTAAAGGACAACTGCCCCCTTAACCCCCTTGCCCCCTTTTTGTTTTCTGTAAAGATGTTTTATGAGAAATTTTGCTGAAATTCTCACCTATGGCTTGACTGTCAAAGCCATCATATAGGAAAGTAAGTATGAACCTCTCCAGGCTGAGAAGGCACTTGGTCTATTAGTTTATAGTATAAATACTTTGACTACTGAACATGCAAAAAAGGTGGTCAATCATACCATTTATGAGTGGGTTTTTGAATATATTCTGGTTAATGTCTGAAGTGATAATTAAAGCTTGAACATCCAGAAAAGCTTAGATAGTAAACCTCAGTCTATTACACAGATTTTAATATGGGGTATAGATTAACTGTGTTCTACTTCATGAAAGTGATCAGTGATCACTGGTAGAATTGGCTACTTAGCACAACAGTTTAAAAACAATTTCTGGGATATTGGAATTTAACAGAAGAAAATAATAGAAATGTTTACTTTTCTATATTTTTTTCCAATTCTGTGTGTTTTACATATAAGGTAGGGTTGGAAATGCTGAAGTTAAAATTGTTTAAGTCTAAAGCATCTGGATGTTCTGAACAAAAAGCTGTGGGACATAAGACATCCTGAAGGCTATTCCTGAGTACCTCATTGATTAGATATTATTCATTGTAAGCAAAGCCTGATTGTTTTTAAGGAGTAAAACTAACCTGTCTGCATTACATCACAGAAATGCAAGAAACAGAAGCCAATTTTCTGGGGTTGTGTTTTTAATTCTAAGTTGTAACTAAAGGTATATTTAGTGGATTGACTCTCTTAAAAGCAAACTTTGCCTCTGTAACAGATACAGCTGTTTGTGTGAGAATATCAGCAACATGCCACCAATTTAATTTTTCAACTTTGACTCATTGCAATGTCTCACAGGTCCTGGGTATAGGATATGTGATTTCTTTGAATTGCTAGATATTTTTTTTCCTGACTTTTCATGCAACATAACTTTATTTTTAAAAAATGATCTATTAATATGTTCTTTTTAACAGGAGAAGGAAACTGGAAACGAAAGTGAAAAAACTTGAAGGTAACTTTCTACATTGAGTAGGACAATATACAGTAACATAATCTCTTTTTTCCTTTTCTGTCCAGAGGAATTGTGACTTTAACTTTGATGCCCAAGGAGCAAGGCAGGCCAGTACTATGTGGGGTGCTTAGTTTCTGATTTACATCAGCCCTCCTGCAGAATGTTTTCTGCTGAGTGTCTTAGGTACATGACATAGATGAAGTTGGAAGGGAACTTCTGGTCATGAAAACTTCAAAGGATGTAGTCTTATAAGCCTCTCTAGGCAATTTGATTCAGTAACATGTTTTTCCTTATAACCAGTTGGAAACGCCCATGTTTCAGTTTATACCTAATGTCTGCCACACAGCAGTGAACTATCTCATTCCGTCTTCTTGATACCTCCTTGTACAAGAAAGCTGTTTTTGGATTCTTTCTGAGATTTGTTGTTTTCCCCTCTGGCTAATTAAGTCTAGTTCCACAAGCCTGTTTTCACAGGGCATGGTGCTCCATTGTTCTAATAATCTTGGCAGAATCCTTCATTTTTATGTTCATGTTTAAGTATATGGTGCTCCTGATGCGTCTTTTCTGATTTTTAAATATTCTGTCACTTGTATTTTGGTTAGTTAGTTTGTTTGCTTTCTTTGTTTGCTTGCTTTGTTTTTACATGGAGAGAAAGCATTGGCTTCATGGCATTGGTTTTTCTTGTTTTACTGGTAGAGGGTGGATACACATAAGACTTGTTGAGACTTCACTTGCTGTATCATCATTGGCAGGGCAGATAATTGCATTCATATCATGAATATTTTAGCATCTTTTAAACCATAGTTTAAAGTACAGTGAGCTGAGTGGCATATCTTAGTGTTAGAAATGCCCTGAATCTTAGTGTAAAGTACAGGTAGAAGGTGTTTATTTTGATGAGAATTTTGGAGTTCCATTGCAGGACAGCCAAGTTTTTTATACACTTGCCTCGAAAATCTCAAATTCTGGCAGAACTAGAACAAAATAATGAAAGTATGTGTTAGATCCAATTTCAGTGACTATTTTATCTGTTTTGGTTTTTTTCTATGTTCATTAAATATCTCAAACCTTGTATCTTTTGTCAGGATGAAATTTTGCCATGTTTGGTTTTTTGTTAACCTACCACTCAAGGTTCCTTTTTAACACATTTTAATAGGCTCTCTTCTGATTTGATCAGCAGGAAGATTCCATTTCTTTTCTTTCCTATCTGTATATAAGTCATCAAGCTGAACTCTTAGGAGTTTTCGCAGCTGACTCTGTCTCCTGAGAATTTTCCTAGGAACCTTACATCCAGTTCTCACCTACCCATTACCCTCTATTTCCATCCATCTGCACTCTTCCCAGGTGTCTGTTAGATATTAAGAAATAAGACCCTCTTCTCTATTAGTCTTGAGTGCTGTCTGTATCTTTCTAATGCAGCAGGCTGTGGTGTTTTCATCTTTGAACCAGAACTGTTATTTAAATAAGAGAATAAAATGTGTAAAAATACCCTTGCACCTCAATTTTATGCTCTTTTTTCACTTGGTGTATATTGTTCTACAGTACAATATCATTACATGATGACCCACTCTTCATTCTTGCATATAATTGAGAAAACTAATAAATATTGCAGTGGTTCAAAACAATAATTATGCCGTTGAAGGCAGCATACTTGTATGGATGAGTTGTTGTCTGAATAAAATATAACTTGAGTAGATTTGTATTTCACACTATCTGTTTTTTTTCTGGCAATTTGATTTGCAAACTAGTGACCACATAAATCAGTGGCCTCTTACAGTGTCGTTTCTAAAATGAATTTTGATTCTTTTTTGAAGAGGCTGCAACAAAGCATACACAGGACTTCAGACAACTGAAAACTGAAAAGAAAAGGCTTGAAAAGGAGCTAAAAAAAGCACAAGTAAGGCTTTCCTTGTCTTTAGGTGAACCTTCTTTTAGTATTTTGGGGTAAGAAGCTATTAGTGTAATAGATGCTGAAACAGTAAAATTACATTTTTTGGGAGATATTGAGTAAGTAAACACAGCAATTCACCATAAGAGAGAGATTTTTCAGCTGAAGAATGACCTTTGAAATGTTGGTATAGACTTAATGATCTTTAGGAGTTGATACTCTAAAAAATATGTATGGCATAAAAATTCCGTACTTCTTAATTTTAACAGGGAAAACTTGATGGTGTAATTAAAGAGAAGTACAGAAAACGTAAGTGTTTACCTTTGAGTGCTTTCAAATTTGTATGTGGTATTGTTCTATTTGAACATTTTCTTCCCACTTATCTTTTTAATAGTTAAACATGCAGAAACTCAGAGTTCAAGTGAAGATCTTGCAACACATATAGACAGAGGTAAGACTTTTTGGAAGTGTCCATTCTCTGTGTGGAAGCAATTGTTATGAATTTATTGCTGCTCTACTGGAGTTGCATTTTTGGAAACAGAGGATGCTGCCAAAGTGCTGTAAGAGCAGATGTGGTTGATACAAGTAGGTTACACTGATGAAGGACCGAGGTAATAGATGACTATTTTCAGTTTTTCAGTAAGGAAAACTCTTGATTCATAAAAATGACTAGTCTACCCAGTGCATGTGTGAAGTCAGCTAATATGCAATTATAAAACAGAATGCAAACACTGAAAAAAATACTTACAGTCCTTCTGAAGCTTGCTGAAATCATAAAGGACCAAATAGGAGAGTAAAATCAAGTGGAAATTCAGGACGTATAGCTGTATCTTATTTTATTGATTTTTTTCCCTCTAATGATCTAAAATATATGCTACAAATTACCTGAATCTAATTGTAATGGAGCAAACTCCTTCAAAGCTTCCTCTAAAGTACCAAGGCCAAACTTTAGGCAATTTTTTTTCTTGTATTTTTTGCAGTCTTTTAAAGTGTTGGTACTGCTTTTGAGCTGTTTAGATATTCTGAAGGCTGTTTTGAGGCAAAAGGACTCCACTGTTCTATTTCTTGCTTTGCAGTAAGTTGGTTGCACAAATTAAATTTTTTGAAAAAGCCACACCTTGTCAGTTTTTGTGTGTCTTGGCATGTTTTTTACTTCTTGATTGTACTGAATTAGTACCCAATTTAATCCTGTGATTTTTAATTAATGGCAAAATAGGGAAATTACTATCTGAGCATTAATTTGAGCTTCAAACAGCAGAAAGGATTTATTAGTAATGAGTAAATGTTAGTGATTTTACTAGCTGTTTAGTAAAATTTGGCAGGTTTTCCTCTTATATGCTGGTTTTTTTAAAATATGCCTCTTCATAAAATAATAGTAGTTTGCTATAGCCTTTGACTTACAAAATTTGCACAAAAGCAGTCTCAGTTCCTGATTATTGGGTGTTGGATCTGATGATAGTTTTGGCATAAATAGGTGAGATGCTTCTGTATTTTACTGAGGTTTTGAGTTGTTCTTCCCTCTCCACCCACCCTTCTTTCTCTGAAATTAGGTTGTTTCACATCACCTAGCAATGGTGCTGAGTCTCCTAATGTTGTAGCCTGGTAATTAGTTCAGCTACATGGTGCTATTACATGATAAAATTAAGATGAATTATTACTGAGTGAGCATAACTGTGATACACATCTGCCTAGAAGATTTTCTCCCAAGTTCACATACCTTGATTTGTTTTACAGAGCTATTTAATTTCACTAGTACTACATTTGAATCTGCTTTACATTTTATTCTGCGGGCTGCTGTAAATTTTTGCAGTACTCCCTATAAAAAGGAAAAGCTAAAGCATTCTCCAGCTGTTCCTTTAGTCTTCTATGTAGACATGGCCAGTACAGGATCCATTCCCTAAATGGCATCTAGCATTTCTCTTTCACTGAAGCTTGTGCCTTGTCTTAATGTTTTTGTGGGTATTTTATATTTAGTTGTAGGCATGTCTGTGTTCTGGGTAAAATAAACATAATTTCTTAGTTCAATTTTATAAATTTATTTTAAATAAATAAATATTTCTATTTATTTATTTTAACAGGCAGAGTGAAGCTCCTATTAGAAGAGCTCTGGATGTGCATTGACAGTGCAACAGGAAAAAGGGAGAATGAGAAAAATGATCCTGTCTTAGGTACAATGGCATGCAAAGTTTTGAAATTTTGATGCTCTCTCTTTTTCTGACCAAAAGGCAATATTGGTATTTTTTTTCAGCTTCTGTTTGGGATAAGGAATGGTCTGACAAAAGAAGACTAACTGTTACAGAAGGTAGGTTCCAGTTGGATAGTTACTGCATAACACTCTTTTGAGAGACTTAATACTTTCCTTGGTGTTTATCTGGTGAAGTACATGTGTGATTAGAATATCTGAAAATAATTCAAATATTAATTTGAATGGGTAAGTAAACTTGATCTTCTGTTAAGAAGATCGGATATCTTGTATTATCTTCTGATAAAAAGCTATTGTAATTTACTGTTGCAATTGAGAAATCAAATTCTTCTACTGTTTGTAAGTAGTCAAAACTCATGTTTAAAATGTAATTTTTATATCATTATAAACTCTGTAGCATATAATGTGAATGATGTTTCATATGGGCTTTTTATAGTCTGAAACAAATATGTGGTAACATAGTTGAATTATGAAGTTTAAGAAGCTGTTACCTCCATTTTCTTTATTGTAATGTGATATTCAGATAATAATAGAAAATAATCTGAGTAGTTGTCCACTTGCATATTCACAGCAACCTTGAACTGCTTTAATTTTACAAAGCAGGTATTTTCTTTCTGCACTCAAGAGTAATACGTGTCTTGAAACTGCATTAATTTCCATGTTCCATCTCTGGAATATTTGTATTAAGCTTTATTGTTTTTCTCAGTTTCTCTGCTACTTTGATTTTTCTGTAACTAAAGGTGTAGAGATATTGCCTGGGATAGGTATCCAGCTGCATTAAGAGCTTTGAAGATAAACTTTTCAGAGACCCTGTTAGGTCTGAAAATTTTCTACTAGTATAGATCCCAATGAGTCTGGCTTCAGGTGTGTTCCAATGAAATCCACTTAGAGGCACCAAAATATAAGGGCCAGCTCATAAACCTGTTAGTCAGCTTTACTTCCATGAGTTTAATGCAGCATATACATTGCTTCAGCTGCAAAACTGAGCTAGACACTTTTCTCCTGCAATTCTGAATGTCATGTCTTGGTCAAGGGTCAATCGAATGACAAGAACAAGCACAAGAAACTGAAGCGTTTGAAATACAGTGATTTTAGATTTAGGGGTATCAGGTTCCAGAATAATTCCTTTGCCATCCACCAAAATGGGAACTTTAGATTTCAGAAGTCCTGTCCTATCTTTCCTATTTGTATCTTCTCAAGGGAGCAACGGTACTTTCATAAAAGGAAGCAATTATCTGTAACACTCTCTTCTAGATAGTCTCTGCCCACTTCAGTGTGGAGAAAATTCTAAGCTTAGAACATGCTTTTGTTGGAATGGTTAGATTTCAGAGAAATACATCTTTTGTTTTGTTATTAGTTTGGTTTTTTTCCCTCTTCAAGCCTAGAACAGCCATCTTGTTATTCAGCCTCTTATGAAAGTGGTCTTTACCTTGAATTCATAATAACAAAGTTCTTATGTTCACAGGTGCAATCTTCTAGGAAAAAAAAGGATTTTAATGAGTTTGCCCTGATTTCTTGTCCCAAATTATACTAGTTTCAAATTAGAGAGCAGATGAGCTTGATGGTAGTATCTTTACCAGAGAATGTCAGTTCATCTGCTGCCTGGATCTAGCCTTTCAGCCTTATGACAGTCATCTAGCCTTATGACAGATTCTTAGTATATTCAAATGTGCTGTAAAATACCCAAAGCTCTGCATTATGATCAGTGTCTTCTCTGTTCTGCTAAGGTTGATACTACTTTGAATGGTTTTTATGAATATGTTCTTTTATTTTATGAATGTCTTCATAGATGAAAATTGGAAGACTCAGGAAGCTTTCCAAATGTGCTGTTGTGAAAGCCACATAGGATAATGGAGGTTTGCTGAACTTAATTTAAAAGCATTTAAATTTAAAAGCATTTGGTAGTATTGTTACAAATCTACCTGTAATAAAGTTGACGATACCTGCATCTGATTATCAGACCAGTAATCTTAGGCTATAATCTATGGTTAATAAGACATTGATGGTTTTTTAGTCTTTGGAAAACTTTATCTCATATAGTTGGGGCATAATATTACCTACATTGTGAATAAACATTTAAGGAAGCATTTGAAGAATCTTGCGGCTGAGTGCTGAGTATTTTGGTAATTTGGGTTCTCTAGCATGCTCTGTTCATATGTTATAGTGAGATTATCTGAAGGAACATGCTAAGTCTGTGAGGAGCCAAGCCTCTTCAAGGGGTATTCTGTAACTGGGTTCTGAACTAAATTTAACTTACTACTGAGCTATACCCATCTTACCTGCTCATCTTTTTTTGTCTGGGGATACAGGATAAGGAGACAAGCTGCATGTAGATCTTAAATGCGAAGATGGAAAGGAGTACACTTGAGCTGTCAGCTTTAATACCAGATAAAAGGAGATAAACACAGTGGTATTATATGTAAAACACAAAGATGAGACTGAATCCCCAGGGATATGTGTGGTTTATGGTCCTGAGATTAAAGTCCATAGCACATGAGTGCTTTGAGAAGCAGACCTCTTTTCTGTCTTGAAAAACATATTAAAATCTCTCAAGATAGCACATTGACATATAACATAATGTAGCATTGCATATTTAGTTTTGGGTATGCAGTGTTCATCATAGTTCTTTGTTTCATATCATGAAATATGTGGATTTACTGTCTCAGAAAACAGAATACTGTGTTTAGCCTTAAAGCATAGTTAGTGTATGAAGCATCCTGAAATTCACATAATTGGAAACAGGTTGAAAAATTCTGCCTCATTGTCAGGCATTAAAAAATTTCTGTGGAGGAATTTTGTTCTCAGAGAAGCACCGCTGTTTGTTCTTGAGAAGTCTGCAGTTGCTATTGCCAGGCATCTGCAATCACTGTGCTGATGAGGTTTTGCTATAAATCAGATGAGATTCTATGGCTAGATTATTTACTTTATTATAAAGTATCACATCTTAATCTGGTCCTTTTTGAGAGGAAAAAATGCAAGACTTGTTTCAAGAAGTTGCTTTGTTGCTTGGAATGAGGAGAAGACAACTTGCAGTGGTGAATTGCCTTGCAGTGTGCCCAATCAAAAGTAAAGTATAACTTGTAAAATTCAGTTTGTTTAGTACCAAAGCAACCAATGTTAGCATTGGGTCACTTATTTCATTTCTGCTTCTTTCTCCACTAGGTATCAAGAAGGTATTTCAAGTAGTACATGATAGATTTTGATGGTGTTTTCAGATCAGAGTAATCTTAATCTTCTTTCACAAGTGAGAGAAGGCAGCAGTGTAGGGGTTTGAAGCTACATGAATTAGATTCCAGATTGTAGATTTCAGGAGAAAAAACTTTATCATTTCACTGAGTCACATGATGAACAAGAGTGCAATTCCCTGGATAAAGTAAAATTTGTTTTCAAAATACGATCTTTGAGAGAATCCTTTCAGTGAGATGGGTTCAATATTAGTAGGGCTTTTCCTGGACCTGAGGTTCAGGCCGAGGTGCCAGAGAGTTGACACTTCAAACAAGGAAACTTACTTATGCTGAATCTTTAAAAGTTGCTATGACAACTCTTCCTACAGATAAATGGGTTAACTATCAGAAAAGTGTCTCATTCCTAAAGAAATGCGGTTATCAGAGACTGAGTTGGAAAGGGATGAGTAGAGAAGTTTGGAGAATCTCTTAGTTATTCAGAAATTATATCTTTGATCCATTTTTTGATCCATCTTTGAGGGACCTTTAAATGGGTGATATGTATCAATATTCTTGGACTTGATGTAGGTGCATAACAGATTTTGAGTGTATCAATAGGATGTAAAGTTCCTAATAATTCAGTACTGTTGTGTAGTTCACTGTGAAAAGTAAACTTCGTAATTGTCTATTTGGAGTTCTTATAGGGGCAAAATATATAACTGTGTTGTTGCCCGCTTCAGTGTAGGGAAAATGTTGAGCTTTGAAATGGTTGGCTCAAAACAGCGTGAAAAAAATGTAAGAGACAACCAACTTCTGAGTTTTCCATATTTTCTTTGTTTCTGCTTGTCAAAAATCTCCTTTTCCCTTGGATCATCTAATGGAACTCAAATTGTAAAAAGAACGTAGGTTTATCCTGAGAAAATTTAGAACATCCTAGAAGCTTGATGTGACTGTGGCTTGTAAATGGTTTTATAAAACAATGTATTATCGTAATACTTTTAAGATGTAACGGAGATGGCGGAGCTTACTTATCTTTGGTGAAAATTACGTGCTATGGCCCTTCAGGCTGATCAGTTTCTCCCTCCTGGTGTCCAGTGCAGCAACTGAGATTTTTACATGGAGTTGCTACATGAAGTGACTGAGATCTTTGAAACAGGGTTATTGATCAATTTTTCAAATGTACTCCTTTAGTGGTGCTGACATATCAGAATGTGCTTAAAGGTTTGCTGAGGAGGTTATTTTGACCTATCAAATTAATATTTTTGAATATGATACTACCATTGATGTTGCTTGGGAATACCTGTGCAAGTTCTAGTAGTAGACTAACACAGAGAGCAGTAATGAAGCACACAAATTTTTTCTCCCCAACAGAATGCAAGTTATGCCAATTAAATCAGTACATACTCTACTCAAAACCGTTTTATGCATGTGCTGTTCTTTCTACTGTGGGACAGTGTTGTGAGTTGTCTCTGAGGCAGGGCAGCCAGGTTTGTTGCTAAAGGATCCCTTGGGGTGGATTAAAGTAGAAAAACACTAAATAATTGATATAACAACAAATTTTATTAGAACTGCTTTGAAACATAAGTGGAAAACACTGTAATGGATTGGGAATGGGTGTATAGCTGTTCTGCAGTGTGTGATCACTGTAAGAGAGGAAAACTGTAAAGAAAAAAAATAGAGGAGAAAAGACAAAGATAACCACCATCTGTGACTCCAGTGATGTGTGGGTGATCATGGTCTGTGATTGTGACGCAGTGGGAGTCCATCAGAGGTGGAGGCCCACATAAACATCAAAATTTGGGGGTTTAATAACCCTCACTCTTCCCAATACCTCCTCTAGGAGGAGTTCTGGACATGTACAATCTTCTTTGTAGAAGATCCTGGAAGTCCAGCAGTGTCAAGCAGTGTGTTCAGGGGCTGGACAAAGTTTCTGAACAAAGGTTCTGAGTAAATTTTTAGAGTTTTGCAACTTATGGTGCGTGAGAGAAACTGGCATTAAAAAACCCTTACCCTGCCTCTGCAGTTAGATTGCTTAGCAGCGGTTTCTCCTTTAAATCTAAACTAGCTTGTTTAAGGCAAAATTTAGTCACAAAATCCAAGTGGTTCACTGCAGACGGTACTCATGTGTACACAGAATAGACTTGATATCTTGCTTGAGTAGTGCTCATTTTGTATCCAGTAATGTTTGTGAACACTACAAACAAGATCACACATACAATGTCATATAAGAATTGCAAATACTAAAGAGTAGCTTTTAGTTCCATATGAAACACTGGGGTGTGGGAGTTGTTGCTTTCTAGTGCCTTATTGGAGGTAATACGTTCATTTTATAAAATCATAGAATTTAAATTTTAGGAAATTGGGCCATCTTTTCCCTTTTTGAAGTATTTAGGACAATTACAATAAACTTAAGTTATTTGTCTTTAGCCTTTCCTGGATGAATGTGTTTTATCTGCATAATAAATGAGTTACTGTGTAATAGTTAAAACTGTGATTTGAAAAGTAACAAAAGTACAGTGCAAAGAATCACACAGAGCGTTTGGATATGCTTTCTTGTTGTTAGAATAACTGTAAAACTGTATAGTTGACATCTTGGAAGGGTTGTCAACTGCTCAGTATCATTTATCTTAGTTGTTCTGATTCCTTTGTGCATAGGATGCGTTGTGGTGCTTTTTTATTAAGGGCTGAGCTCTAAATAATATTAAGGACGAAATCTTGTGTAATTAGACTTAATATTCAAATTTAAAGAACAATCAATTTAAAAGCATATGCATATTAAATAATAAACTAGAAATGTAGCTAAGAGCTCCCTTGTTGTATTTATGGCAGGGTATAATTGTAACTTGCTTGGAAGTACAGTTGCTGGCTCAAACCTGCAGGTTCTTTTAAACTGAGAGTTACAGTCTGAATGGGGGAATGTCTGTGTATGGTTGTCCTGCTCTTACTGACTGTGAGTTACTGGACAAAGACTGAAATAAAGCATATGGACCTTCTGTCCTACCGAGAATGACCCTTCCTTATACAAAAAATTGGGAATGTTTTAATGATCCAAATCAGAAAGTGTTTGGGGAGAAGCTCTTTGCACACACGTGCCTTTTTCCTGAAAAAATAATTGTGAATAACAACATCACATCTCTATAAAGAAAGCATTTCTGAAAGTGACTAAGATCTTCTTTGGAAACATCACTTGAAAATATGGTATTACATTTTTATTACTATTATGTATTATCTCTGTAAACAAAAATAGGAGGGGAAAAATTCTTAACAGTATTCTTCTGTCTTAGACGCTGTACAAATCCACCAAAAGATCAGGAAGTGTGATGGCAAAATGCTACCTTGGTGTTCTTCAGTGGAAAGTGCTGTAAAGCAAAATTCTGTAAGAGCAGTGATTATTCAGACAAGTACTGAGCCTTTTGGAAATGATTGTGCTGAGAACAGGACTACTGAAGAACATCTTCACAGTGGTGAGGATAAAACTGGAGATGTGATAATAGAGACAGGCAGGGAGCACAGCACTTCAGGTTTCTCCGATCAGGATCAAAGAGACCCAGGTGGAAATGTGATGGATATATTGAATTGGACCAGACCTCTCCCTGCTCTACTTTCTCCAGTACAGCTTTCACCAGTGACTACACAGGTGAGTTTCAGGATGTGTCTGACTTGGCACTTAACTTGGTCTTAAAGTTACTAAAGAAATCATGATTTTATATTCCTTGGGGGTTTTTGGTGGTTTTTTGTTTGGTTGGTTGGTTTTTTGTATTAGTGTTAGTTACTTGTGCACTGAAAGGGTCTATGTTTAGATCCATATGGATTCTTCTTCAACCTTGTAGCATACTGCCTGTGGAGGGGAGCAAAAACATAATCTTTAGAAGTAGATGTATCATGGTTTAACCCCAGTCAACAACAAAGTACCACAGAGCTACTTGCTGACTTCCCCACCAGCAGTATCCTGGGGAGAATCAGAAGTGTAAAAGTGAGAAAACATGCGGGTTGAGATAAAGATGGTTTAATAGGAAAAGCTGTGCACACAAACAAAGCAAAACAAAGAATTCATTCACTCTTTCACTTGCAGGCAAGTCAACAGGGCTCCATCATGCATAACAGTGATTTGGGAAGATAAATGTCATCACTCCAAATGTCCCACCCTTCCTTCTTTCCCTCTCTTTATATGCTCAGCATGATGTCATAACAGTCTGGGATGTCTCTTTGGTCCATTAGGGTCAGCTGTCCCAAGTGTGTCTCCTCCCAGTTTCCCATGCATCCCCAAGCACCCTCACCAGTGTGGCAGTAGGAGAAGCAGAAAAGCCCTTGATGCTGTGCAAGCACCACTCAGCAATAACGAAAACATCTATACATTATTAACACGGTTTTCAGCACAAATCCAAAATATACCCCCACAGTAGCTACTGTGAAGAAAATTAACTATCCTAGCCAAAACCAGTACAGAGTCACCTATGTCTCAACTTGCTGTCATAATTTCCCAGTGGTGCAGACTTAAGCTCCCAATTTGTGTTTAATATAAGCATGGCTTTCATAGCAAAATTCCAGAGCTTGAAAGTTAAATGCTACTCCAATGCTCTTTCCCAATAATTTTAGAATGCAAGTAGGTAGATAAAGAAGTCTCTTACTTTTTACAGAGGTACTTTATTTACTGTGCAGAACAATGATGGAGAAGGTTGTAATTTTGTTGACCAGCCTTAATCTCTCAAAACCACTGCATGTCAGGGCCTTAAGCGTACTTGTTTAGAAAAGTAAGTCTTAAAACTGATACTAGGGTTTAGATTATTAACTTTGTTTTTCTAATTGAAGGATATGTTGTTGGGAGATTCCAGTGATGAAGATGATGATTGCAGTACTTCTGAGGGTATTTTACAAGACCAAGTTCAGTCTCCGAGTTATAATGTAATCAGCCCTGGTAATGAGTGTAACAGAGAATGCAAATCATGTGAGCATGGTTTTGATGCAGAAATCTCACTTAATCTGAGTTGGAATGAAAAGAATGTTCATACCAGTCCAAAGATGTCAAGCAAGGAGGAGAGAGAGGCTGAAAGAAAGCAAGCTGAATGTGCTACTGTAATTACAAATATGGAAACTAACAAAGATTGTTGGGAGGAGAATTCTGAGGATATGGAAACTGAGTACAGAGAACTAACTGGAGCAACAGCACACGAATCAGAAAACATGGAAGAACAGAAAGATGGTGAGGACATGAACAGTGAAGAGGGAAATTCTTCAGCAGATTTATTGTTACAAAGTTTCAAGCCTCAGAATCAGATACAAAAATGTAGTGTGGTAGACCAAACAGAGGAGAACATAACCTTAATTAGAGCTGTTGATAATGAGGATGTACATGAAAAATGTGGTGAATTAGTGAATGCAGAGAGAGAGAGATTAGTTGCACAGAGAGAAACTTCCAGAGAAGCATCTGTTCTGCAAAGTGTTACTCATTTGCTATCTGAGCAATGCATTGTGCTTCAAGATGCTGAGGAAAAATCTGATCTGTTGATAGAAAATGAAGTGGTTGAAAATAAATCAAAAAATGTAATCAAATTAAGTAATATGGCTGGACCTGTTGAGATCTCTGCACACTCTCAGTGCTCTGAAATAAAATACGACCGTGGAGAGATTCTGGAGAAACAATATATGCAAACAACAGACAAAGTGAACAGAGAATGTGAACCAGAGACTGTTAAAGTCTCTAAGCATTACTTACCTGTATCTGCTGCTGAAGGAATGAGAACTTTATTGTCAGTCTTTCCAAAAGATGAACAGCTCAAAATTGAAGACATTAATATAACCAGAGCTCCAACTGTTGAAGTAGCTATGAAGTGTAACAGAGGAAGTGTTCTAGAAGTAGCTGAATTGTCAGAGCTACTTCATAGTGCAGAAAATGTAAAATTAGATATTAATGACGGGGTATATTTACAAAGCAAACCACATCACAAGGAAGATGTTAGTAATTTATCTCAAAGGAAGTCAAATGTGGAAAATATACTTGCGCTACCAAAGACAGCATGCATTATTGGTGCAGAAAGCAGTGTAGCTAAGTGTGAATCCTCTGTGTTAGATTTTACAGAAGTGAAAGGTGAAATTAAACAATCTGAAAAGTTATGTAATACATTAGAATGTGGGCAGTCCAAATCTCAAAACTTTAGAGTGTTTGAATCACTAGAGACTGAAGTCAAAGTTAATCCAGAAGATTGCAGAGGGGATAGCAGTGAATTGTTAGCAAGAGGGGGTACTACTGAATCTATCTTAGTAGAAAGTAATCCTGCTTCTCTGGAAGAGTTTGCAAAACCTCTGACTCAGCTCTTGCTAACTGAAAATGTTAAATGTGATGAAATAGAAGGGAAATTAAAAAAACAAAGCAAGGAATTGGTGACTGACACTTGTTCTAGTTCACTGAAGTGGAAAAAGAATGTTGTGAAGAAAAATAATATTTCGGAGATCATTTGCCAGCCTACTTCAGAAATGGATTATGAAAGTGGCTTGGCTTTTTCTACTCAAAAGGACTTGGAGAAATGCTGTATAAATAATGAGGAAACCAATTCTCCTGTGCAACTGGGAATTGGCTTGGAATCCACAAGACCTCCTGGACTAAATTTCAGTCTTCAGAAAGTTGTTGGTTTCCTCGAAACTAATTTCAGAGGAAGGGCTGCTTTTTCCTGTACTTGGGAAAATAAGGGACATACAAATTGTATTATGAGTACTACATTTAACCATTCTTCAGAAAATTTAGAAGAGGGTGCTGAGATTCTGTCTGTTGAAAAATTCAACATGGGCAAAGAACTCAGCTGCCCTGAGAGAGAATATGTACACAAAAATGAAGTAAAAGCTTCAGATAAGGAGCAGCCAGTAGATAAAGAACCTCAGGCATCTGTTAAATCACAGATCATGTATGCAAACCCTTACAAGAAGAACGCTTTTCTCCAAAAGTTTGATTGTCAAGAATCAGGATGCAGGACTTCTACATGGAAGGTTAGAACAGATCCTTCTAGAACTGGTTCACTAACAGGTGGGGGAGAAAGTAAAGAACTGAATAGTTTTGAGGGTTCTGGGAAAAATGTCATAATAAGGTGTAAAAGTGATTTTGATATGCCAGAGCAGAGCAATGACTGTGAAAAGAAAGACTGTTCTATACAAAAAGTTAAGTATGTGAAATGTTCTGAATGTGTTCTAATGTTCAGAAACAAACTGAGAGCTTCCAGAATTGCAGTGGATGCTCTGGAAACTGGTGCAATTGTTGATGCTGATTACCAAGTATGTGAGCTTCATTCAGTGATACACCCAGGAAATACTTTCGCAGTTAGTCACCTAAAAGCGGGCACTCTAGTGGATATGAATACGCACTGTGAACCAAACAACTCTGAAGATGCTGCAAATGAGTGGTTAAGTGTGACTGGGGAGGGTTATCCTGAAGACTCAGCCTCTTGGAAAAAGGAATGTATATTAGTAACTTCTGAAAATAGTGAGATTGCTAATGAGCTCATGGTGGAGTCTAACATAGCTGGATGCATCAGCCACCATGAGAAAAGTCTGTTAAAATCTGGAACATCAAAAGAAAGCCCTGTGATGCCAAATGCTTCAAAAAATAGGCTACCACTATGCAAGATGTTAAACAGATTATCAGAAAGTTGCAGGCTCACTGTAAAAACCAGTAAATTAAATACAAGAATGTTATCCCTTGGTAGTTTCTTAGAAGAAAATGCTTCTGAAAAACTTCAGTCAAATGGGGAACAAAGTTTATTACACAGTGTTGATATGGCAGTCTCAGGGTTTGAAGAATGTAATAATACTCAAACTTACACTGCTTGCAACACAGGAGAAAGCAGCACTGATGTTATCATAGATAGTGATAGAAAAAAAATTTTACTCTGTCTTCCAAATCCAACCCTCTCTGACGTAAAGTGCAGTTGTCAAACAGTTGGGCAGCTTTCTGAACCACAAAAGACAGTATTTGAGAAGTTACATATGGTGGAATCAGGGTCTTGTGCTCTCAAAAAGGGCAATAAGTTGAAGTGTAAAGAGCAAGAACCATCTGAAATCTTGACTCTTTCTACCAAGACAGCCCCCCAAGTAATGCATACCAAGCTATCAAAGAGACTGTTTCAAGGTAAAAGAAAAACAAAGACTCTTAAAGTTACTAAGCCAGTTCTTGCAAATGCTAATACTTCTGTGGCAACAAAATACTCATCTGCGATGATAAATAAAATAAGGGAAGAGATAGGTCCTCCTCTGCCCCCCTTGCTACTGCCTCTGATTGCTACTCCTCCAAAAACTGCCTGTACTGTGTCCCCAGTAATGTCTTCTACAAGTCAATCCTCTTTGCTTTCCCCTCTTGATGACCTGATATCCCCACTATGCAAAACACCTATTCTTCCTCTCATGTCTGCATTAACAGATACTCCAACAGTAAAATCTGCTCTTTTATTTTCTCCTCCCTCACCCTCAGAAATGGCAGTAGGTAGAAGGATTCGTTCCTCACCTTTGAAATTTTGTACTTCCATTCCAAAGCATGCACGTCCCGTTCCAGGAAGATTTCCTCTCTTTGCAGCAGTTAGTGCTGGTCCAGGTGCTCCTCAGGAGAACTCTGTGAAAATATTGGACACTATGTATCCAGAACTGTCTGCAAGGGCACGGACCCTAAACATTCTGAAAGGCAATATTCAGCTTAACAGATGTGCTTTTCCAGACAGCCAAAGTTTGCCAGGACCTGTTTCTCAAATAGGTGGATTCAAAGCAATTGCATCTACATCAACTGCTTTTGTTAAAGCTGGGAGCAATTTGAAATCTGATTGTAGCAAAGATGAAGACAAAGATGTGCAAAATCAGCAATTGTTTTCAAGATCATCAAATCATCTTGAAAAAAGGACACTATTGCAGTTATCTATGCCAAGAAGTGCCAAAAGACTGAGGCTGGACAGTGAACTACCAAGGATGGAGCCCAGTGATGATATTGCCGTCAGAAATAGTAAAAATACCATCTCTGAAATGCAGGAAGCTTTCCATAGTAAAAGCTATGAAATCAGTGATTCATCACAGAGTTCCAATTCAGAAGAATCTCTACTAGTAAAGAAGGATCCTGACTGCCAGAAAGTTTCTTTGGCATTAAAGAAAGTTGCTGAATCCTGTTTTGACTTGTTACCAGTTATTAAAGGTCATGTGTATGTTGGTAATACCACAAAGATTCCAGTAATGAGAGATGAAGAGAGAGAAGTTGTCTATGAATTTGGTATAAAAAACAAGGTAAGTGGCATAATTTTAAATTTTATGGTTTAATAAGCACTTCTGTGCAGATGAAAGGATTATAACCTTGTAGTATTGGAATTCTCAATTATTCTGTCAATCTCCTGTGCCAAAGTGTAGTCTTGAAAGTTATTAGAAATCTAAATTTGTATAACATAAGAAAATACAGAACTGCACAAAAAATTACTGTTCAGTGGTGTCTAAGATGCAAAACTGCATTTATAAATACATATACTTTTCTGATGTATACCTAAACCACTTCAGTTTTTCAGCACTTTTTGAAGTGGATAATATTAATAGTTGTAAGAGTTCCTCCAAAATTACTCTATTTTTTTTAATTAAAAAAATATAATCTTCATTGTATATTCTGGTATGTGATTTTGTTCTATGTTTACCTTTACTATTCTACATCAGGTTATTAAATTTAATTTTATTGGAAAATTCTTCCCTTATTTCATTTCTCAGAACTTCCTTAGCATCAATGTTCAAAAATTTTGCTTCAGTTGCCATCTTTGTCATAGATAATTTGTAGTCTACAGCAAAGCAGTTCACCAGCTGATACGTAGCAGCATTTTGTCTTATTGTAGTCCTTGAACATAATTAAAATCTCCTGAGAAGTTGCTACCAAGATGTCAGGTCATCTTTGTTAGGAGTTGTCAAATCTGGTAACTTCATAGAAGCAAGGCTTGTAGCTTTGTGTTTTCAGGTCCAGCCAGTAGCAAGGCCAAGTATGTACTCTTAGTAAGAGAGACATGCACACAGTACATACCTACTCTTATTCCCTTGTCTGGCTAAGCAGATTGAAATCCTGATAGAGGAAAATGCATTCATATATGTACAGACAATATGGATTCCCCCAGCAGCTAACATTAGGCATTCAGTACATCCAGAAGATGACTGATATTCTTCCCACCTGTCTCACATGCACTGACAAACTTGCAGATACAGAAGTGTACACACATTCCTCCAGCAGCTGGTCCAGACTTGTGTCTGGCACTCAGACTTGTGGTATTTCAGGTAGCTGGCTTAGACCTTCTGGTTCCTCCCAAAGCTAACACTTGGAATCCCTGTTGTCCACAGGTGCCCAGTCTGAACTGTGTACTCTCCAGCACCTGGCTCCTAAACTTCTCATTCTACTCCCCACTTTTAGATCTCCCTCTAAGCATCCCCTAGTAAGTCATGCACAATGTACACAATCCCAATATTCTTTTTCCTTGCATTTCATATTGAGTCCCATGTTATTATAGGCAGCAACATCTCCGCGTCTCCTGCAATGTGTAGAGTGATCTGGGGAAAGACTGCTGTTAACTTACCTAGTAAATCTCACACCTGGACAATGGGCTGTTTGTCCTTCTGTGGCATCTTTGGAAGTAGCTAAATCAGGATGCTTAGATTTCCTCTGATCAGGTTATTTGGGTTACTCTACCTGTCATTATTCCTCTCCTCATTCCTTGTACTTATTATTCTTGGTTTTTGAGGAAGATTGTTGTTGATAACTGAATGATTTATATTCAAACAATAGTAGCGCTAGTCTTCATTTGTCTATGGCATGTTTATTCTGGGAAGTTGCCCAGTCCTCTCTCTTTCACTGGTTGCCTCTGATTTACTTTCCTGCATTTTTAAATGTGTGCAGATGGTATTGTTGCAAATAAGATAGTAGTTCTTTTTACTTGTTATACTACTACAGTGTTGTCAAGTATTCTTAAGTACGTAACAGTCTAACAATATATTTTGTGTCTTACAGCATTTAGCAGAGTCCTTGCTGCATGGTATTCTCAGTAAGCTGAAGGCTCAGAAGAATGTGGCAAATTACAATTTCAGTCAGGCTCTGTGTCGAGTCTATGCAGGAATTTGTCGACAGTTGGGAGATTTGGAAAGAGCCCGCCTTTTCTGCTATAGCCTACTTAAAGAAGGTATAGTGTGGCTTAGTGGCCTTATATCTTAAATATGCTGTGTGTCTTTTTGCTACAGTGTTATTATTAGAATAATAACACTGTCAGAATTATTATGTTTGTAGAAACAAACAGGAATCCTGTTAAAGAGTTGTTTTCCTTAAAACTTTTCTCTGTAATGCAGAAGTATAGACTGTTCCAGAAGAAATTTCCCTTCTCGTAGTTCCGCCACATATATCCTGTAGTTTTGTGGTGACCTGGGCTCTTAGTAGTCTACTTATTTTTCCAAGGCAATATTTAATTTAGGATACTCTGTGCTTTCATTTCCCCACCATCTCCAAAATGATAATGTGATTTCTGGGAATTTCGTCCTTTTAGCCCATTAGTATTTTCTTATTTTAATTGAGTATGTACTGATTCATAAAGTAAGTGTGATTTAAAACCAAGTATTTAAAATAGTGTCAGGAGCAGAACAATACCTTTGATCAAAACCAGTGTATTTTTATATGTTCTCCTTAAAATATTTTTATTTCCTGTTATCCAAATTCTTGCTTGGTTGAGAAGTTTTTTTTCCATTTTGGTTCCTTTCCTTTACCGCCTTGCCTTTTGGTCACAGTAACAAAGGTAACATATACATACTATTGCTAAGTTAAGAATCTTAGTTTTGGAAGATGAAAACTCACTGAGTTTGAAGGTAGTATACTGGTATCTATTTTATTCACATAAAAATAAAATAGAATTCAAGAGCACTGACAAGCAAAGTGCTACAGCTTGAAATTCTTTCAATTACTTACCAGCTTTCATATAACATTCCTGTCTTTTTTTTTTTTTTAATCTTAAAAAGGTTTGTTATTTCATTTTGTTCTTAATTACTATTTTTTTGTGGGGGTATAATGTTTTTGTTTCTTTTTGGAATTCCTGTTTTCCCCTCTGTTTTTCTATCCTTCAGTCCATTATAACTCTTTTACTTCTTTCATGTTAATAGTTTTAGTACTGCACCATGCTAGAAACTATTACTTGTCAGATATATTTTCTTAATCTAAAATAATAATTAAGCCTTTTGTTTTGCAGTTTCTTACTGCTTCTTCTTTTTGTGGGCTCTTGCAAATATTAAACATTCCTCCTTTTTTCCTTTCTTTTTCTAAGATCCAAACTTTAATAGCTAAGTGCAGACTTTTATTAGATGATTTTCTTTTCTATACATTGAATTGCAAAAGTTTCTATTGGTGTTCTTCTGTGGTTTTATAGTTACTTTTTGAATGGGAAGAGCTGTAAACACATCTTAAGTGCTGTTTAGGCTTTTTAAAATTTGTTTGGTTTTATTTGATTATTATGCATTTATTTTAGGCTTTCCTCTTTCATGTAATTTCACATATTCCCATCAGAATTGCGACAACACAAGCTACACAATTACCAAATTCACTATAAGCAGTCAGTATTACTACTTTAGACTAACATCACCTATTGTCTTGACGACTTGTCCATTGTTTTTATTCTGTTCTCCTTTCAAGTATTCTGCCTTAAGTGACTACAAATAAAATGTTACCTTTTTGGTTAATTTTCCTTTTATCTCTCCTATGTTCCCCCCTGCCTTTTTTTTTTTTTTTTTACTTTTCTTTTTTTGATGCCTCTTGAACTCTTACTCATCACAGAGTGAATTTTATAAGTGTTTCAAATTCCTGGGTAGGCAATTCAAGTTGACGGTAATTCTAGTTCACCAATAGTCCTGATAGAAAAAAGTTAATTCTTCACATGATGAGCTGCCTCAGAGTAGAAGGTCCATCCAAGACACTTAATTGAAGTCTAAATTCTTTATGCTCATTAAAGCTTCTTGATTTGATGTATTTTGTTATGCTTTCTAGTTCTTAAGATCTTTCAAAAAATCTAGAAGTTGTGGTGAAGTGAAGAGGAAAGGTACATTTAGCTTTTCAGATTTCATTGGTTTTTGCAGTGTTCCAGGCATATGTATTCCATTCCAGTATAGCATTTCATGCATGAAAGTAATATCTACTTTTTTACTTATTGCAATGTATTTGATATTGGTTACAATCTACACACATGTTTTATCTTAGTATTTTTCGTTGAAACTCTCAGCTTTGGTATTCAGAAGGGTCTTTTGTCTTCCCATTGATGGCCTGGAACTCTGTTCTTTCTAACTGATAGTTGTCAGATACTTGCTCTGAATTACTTTAATGAATGAAGATTCTTCAATTATATGGAGTAGCACAAATTTTTATATCTATGGAAGTACAAATAGTAGCATGCAACATTCATATATGCTCACATACAACTTGCATAATATGTTGTTTATTTGATAAAGTCTGGGAAAACTGCTGAGCAGTATCAGATTTGAATTGTGTGAAAGTTCTTTGTAGGCTTTATAGATATATATTTTTTTTTTCACAGATGTATGGGTGCAAGGTATTAGCGAGTACTGCAGATTATTTTTTTCTTTGGACTAATTCTAGTTTGGTCCAGTGATCAGGGTGCTTATTTGTGACTGAAATGTATCAGGTAGGTTGTTGGAGTGCATCTTCCAGTCTAATTTAATCCTGAAAGAATCCAGTTTCAGTGCTCTTAAGACCACTCTCCTTAGTGAACTGAAGTGCAGTGAGAAAGATGAAGGGGGAGATGGCTTAAGGCTTGTTGGGGTTCTACTGGTGTTTCTTGTTTGGCTTTTCTCTTGGATCTTTTCTTCTTCTTTAGTCTCAGGACTGAGATATGCTAGTATGACTCCATTTCCTTAGGCTGCAGTTTTGATGTGACTTCTGTGCCTTTTTTTCTAGTTACCTGGCTGAATGTACTAGCTTTTAATGCCTGATAGATGTATTTTTGTGGTTTAAAATGTTAAAAAATTACTTTATTTCTTTTTTTCCTTAGACTTTCCAGACTCAGAAAAATTGATTTTATTTATCACCAATGTGTGGTCTGATATATTTGTCTTCCAAGGTGCAATTAACAAAGCTATGCAATTAGTTGTCCGGCAAAGTGCAAGCAATGAGATACTGGCCTTTTTAAGTGCTTCTCTCAACTGGGAGCAGGTAATGTCTGATTTCATTGTCAGTATTAGCTTTTGTCTGCATTGGTCACTTGACTGGCTGAATCAAATCAAGCAACTTACTTTTCTAATGAAGGGTGTGAATATCCCATGGAGGCTGTACAATTGTGCAGCTAATGCTGCTTTAGGCCTTTTCCCCTTAGCTGTCTAGACCCTACTAGAATACAATACTTTTCTTGTTTTCCATGTTAAATACTGATCCATCTACTGAACATTAAAAGTAAGGGTTATTTTTAAACTTTTAACTAGAATGTTGTAGGACTAGGGAATTCTTTCCATCTGTGGAACTGTTCTTTGAGATGTTTTTTGCTTTTGCTTTGTAGCTTTTTAAAATATGTTTTGGTTTTATCTTTCATAGTTCTCTGTGTAACAGGTAATACATTACTACAGTTAATTGCAAGATGAGTCTGTCCCTTCTTACTCATGACTGTTTTGCAAGGTAGACTGTAAATACTTGTTTATCACAAAAAACATTAATTTCATAAGTAGTTGGTGTGATCAATACAAAATTAGTGATATCAGAAGAAGGATGATCAGTGGGAGTTGACTTCAAGTCTTTGAGCTGTTTGGCAAAATAATTTAATTTCTATCTGTTTTCAGCAGGCATATATTACCATCCTGAAAAGAATGTTGCAAAGAGTAAAAATTGAAATAATTGGGAGCGATTTTGTATCATTCAGATGAAAAGCCAGAGGTGCTTTGCTTCTAAAGGAGTTTGTGTAACAGGCTTATGTGTCTTATTTAAAGGCTAGGACCCCATATTTTTGAAAACTCCATATTAATGCCAGGCTTGCTTCCTGGAAATAAAATAATTTTGTAAATATTAAGTGAACAAAATGATATTGATTCATACCTGGTTCTGGTCAGGATAGGGTTAATTTTTGCAGTGGCCAAAAGGAGGCATGGCTGGGACCTAGAGGTTTATTCTGTATCATCTCACATCATTACCAGGGATGTGGGGAAGGGAATCTCTTCCAGGTAGAATGAGTTCCTTCCAGATCAGCATAGTGTGGTGGAGGGAGAGGTTGGGTATTGTTGTTTCTGTATGAATTGTTGGTCTCTCTTTTGTACCCACCATAATTTATCACTATTACTCTTTGTTTTCTTATCTCATTGCTGTTTCCAGTAATGTAAGTAAATAAGTAAATTGTTCTTATCTCAGCCTGTGATCTTTACATTTTGTGCCTCTAATTCTCCTCTCCATCCCGCCACAGAGAAAAGGAAGGGACAGAAGGGAGGAAGCAAGCAGTGCTTGGTTTTAGTGGGAGCACTAATTTGGACAATACCATTCCTAAACCATGACAATAGCTCATCTATTCCCTATTCTAACATGCTGCTCTACAACTGCCTTGAGGAATGCAGTAGTCTCACTGCTGTCATCATAGCCTTTTGGTGTTGTATGATAATCTTTTTTTTTCCTTTAACCTCTGAAGCCAGCCCTGAATTCAATATCGTATCACTGAAATTACACCCCCCTAAACCTCCTGCTTTAATGGAGGAGTGAGTTAATTCGGCATCGATTTTTATCTAGATTTTACTATTAAATCACAGTAATGGAGCATTAAGCTCTATTCAGAGTTATGCTTTACTGCAGTCTCTGTTTAGCAAAGAATTTGTATTCTCCATTCTATTAGGTTACAGCTTTTAGTATCATGCCAGTAGACATGCACATAAGAATGTCCTCGTAAATGTTTCTGGAAATATTAATTCTTTGCACTCACACTACCTGCTTTATTAATGGATCTCTGAATATAAGCACTGCTTCAGCTGAGGAGAAAGACCTCAGAATTTTCTGTATTGAAGACAGGAGATGACATCATCCTGTCCGTAAGCTCTGTTTTACTTGGATAGAAATACAGGTAAAAGTTTCAAGTAGATTGTGATTAATGGTCCTTATATGTATAATTTTAGGAGAAGTTTATTCAACTTCCGAAAGGGAAATTCACATGGAATGGATATTTCTTGGTCAAAGCATGTAATTTTAGTGACTTTCATCATGGCAGAACTTGCCAATTATATGAGGTTTTGTACTGGGAAGATCTGCCAAGCACCCATTCTTTTTATGTGATAAGCCTAGACTTTTTTTCTTAATACAGCAGATATTCAAAAAATGCTTGTTTTTTAACAAGCTTTTCCTTTCTTCCCCTAGCTACTTAATTAGCAGAATGGTTTCAAATGGCATGTTTGTTTACCTCAACTATTGAAAGTACTTGCTTGCAAATTTGCCCCTAATGAAGAATAAAGAGTAACAAATTGTAAAATTATTTAGAAAGTGAACAATATTAGACTAATCTTGCACTGGAAAAACACTCTTCTTACCTTAATGCTGCACTGAGAGAAACAAAAATCCCCAAATTACAGAATGATATGGGAGAGTGGGTGTGAGATTCTGTGGGTTTTCTTGTTTGGGTATTTTTTCCCCATACTCTCCTTTTAGTAAAGGCGTCAGGAAAAATACTAGTACTACTTGATGGTTTTGGTTTATGCATTCTATTTGTTTGGATTAATTCAACCCAAAAGTTGGATTTATGGTGTAAGATGCTGTACACAGTCAGTATTAAATATTTATAAAGAGTTTGGTTCTGGGCCGGTAACTTTTCATGCATTAAGATAATTGCCTTCTAAAATTCCAGAATTCATCTTTAGATGCTGGTATTATGGTCTCAAACCTGCTTTTAGAAATGCAGTCATGTACAAAAGTAGAATTTCACTTCAGTGAGCAGTATGGAGAAGATCTGAGTGAAGATGCTTGGCAGTATATATTTGCTGTTGACCTACTCTGCTCTCACATGAAGTGGGATTGGACACATGATAATGTTATAAGGTATTGTGGCAATCACTTCTTTCAAATGTTTTCCTTTGTGGTTTTTTTGTGTTTTGGTGGTGTTTTAGTTGTTTCCCAAATTCATTATGACTTGGCTTTTAACTTAATAAAATATTGCATAGGTATTTAGAAATGAGGATGTTTCAACCTGATGAGACCTGGACTACTGTGTATGTGTGCATTATTTTAAGATAGAAGGAGTGATCAATGAGGAAATGTAGGATTTTATGGTATTGTGCTAAGAAATTAACCCTGCTAGAACTGTTCTAGTAAAGAGTTCTTTTCAAAATAGCTGTAAGATTTTGAGATCAATTGTCTGTCAGTGAAGCAAAATGATTCTCCTCTTCTGAACTTGTTGAATTCCCCTCCCCCCACAGTAGAAAATGAAGGTGGAGTTCCTGATAAGAAAATAACACTGCTTCAGTGCTGAAAGTGAAATATCCTTACTCATTAGTGTATGGTCTTGATTTCAGTCTGATTTTAATTCTAGAATAATTATAATACTTAGATTCAATGTCTTAAATTTTCTTTGAAGCTATAATCCAGCATATGGACTGCTACCATATTTAACCTTGTTTGAAAGACTTCATTTTGATATCTACACTCATCTGACAGCCTTGATTTTCTATATAGAGGTTATGTGACTTAGTAGACACTTGTTTATCTGTGACATAACATAGTAAGTGATACTTATAGTCATCATTGTCTTCTATACAAGTTCCATACTTTCAGATAGTAAAGAAGTTTGGGGTTCTTTTTGTGAAATACTTTTAAAATTAATACATATTAGCTTCAGTGAAACGTATGTAGTTTTAATTAAAGGCATACCAGGGTGATTGTGAGTTGTGCTGGTAATAGATAACTAGGTCTATCAGCATAATTTTAAGGATTAAAAAAGTCTTACTTTGGATCCTTTTAGGTTTAAAAACAAGCATCACATCCCATTTGTAATATACAAACTGAATTTTCAGTCATATAAGAAACTTAGAGAATATATGAACATTTGAAAGCAACATGATTTCATATACCTCTGTGAAGTCAGTCTACCTAAAATTAATAATAAATAAAAAAGTCATTGCCTTCATTGTTGTATGAATGAACCCCTTCATGCAGTATGAGATTTTCAAATTAATTTTTGTTTCACAGCAAAGTGCTTTGGCCCTCTATGGATAGCTGGATAAAGAGGAGAAAGGGACATGAAACTGCTCAATCCATTCGTGATAGCGTTATAGCATTGACACTCAGACTAATTGGTAAGTAATCTAAATTCTTGGTTGAACTTCTACTTTGCATAAGTATGTCCTTATGAAAATGTCAGGCCTGTCTGGAAAGGGAGTTGAAGTATTATTGAATATTATTGGATCTTTATGCAGATATTTTCTGTTTATCAACCTGTGGAAAGTAGGTACTTCAGTTTTGAGAGGTGTTATATTGATTCATGATAACAAATACCAACATGTTTATGTATTTAAAATGAAATCATCTGTAGCCACATATAGAATCATAGAAATCCTGAGTTGGAAGGCACCCACTAGGATCCTTGAAGTCCATCTTCTACCCTGTACAGGCCAGCCCCAGGAATCACACCATGTGCCTAATGCATCTTGAACTCAGGTAGGATTGGTGCTGTGACCAGATCACTGAGGAGCCTGTTCCAGTGCCTAACCATGGTCTGGATGAAGAACCTTTTCCTAACAGCTAACTTAAGCCTCCCATTACACAGCTTCATGCCATATAATAGTTTCCAGCAGTATGAAATACATTTTTTAATGCAACTTAATACCCTAATAAATTTAAGTTAGGTTAATTTTTTTTGGATCTAGGCACTATTTGATGTAAATAGATATAGTTTGAGTTTCAATAAATATTTTCAGTATTTAGGCCAAACGATATTGTTTATTAAACAAAAATTGCATTCTTTCTGAGTTTTACACTTAAAAATTGTAAACCTATGGGAGGCTTAATCAATCTGATGAAAAATGCCTTGAGGTCTTTAGTTACACAAGGAATAGGACAACTGTTCCCAAGACATGATAACAAGAATTACTTTTTTGTAGCTAAAATTTGCAGTTTCTGTTGATACTTCAAGAGACAGTTGGGAAGTATAAAAGCTGGGAAGTTGACTTGTCTAAATAGTCAGATATGTAGTAAATCTTCTTTTCTTTCAGGTCGACTAGGACAAATAGGTTTGAAGGAAGGCTATCTTGCTGCAGTGAAGAATATTAGTTCAGTAATTGGACTGTTTGTACAGCATTCAAAAGAGGAAGGTAATGTTTTTTTAGAGAAACTTGATTGTAACATCCACAATGTGAAGTTTTGCAATGCCAGAATATAAATTAAGGCACATATGGCAAAACAGCATGCTTTTGCAGTTTCGTTAGTGCATAACAGGTCAGACAGTTTTCAGTTTGAGTCCTTTTTTTTTACAAAGTTAATGAGTTATTAACAATATTACCTTCTGTTTGAGACAGAAAAATTCTGAGATGGTTTCAGACATGTTGGAATTGGACTGTTTAATGCAAGAGCCTATCACTGCATTAGAGATACTTAAAGGGTGATGAAGTTAAGATCACTTGAAGGGTGATTGTAACTTGAACAGTAATAGCTAATTTTTTACCTGAGCAATTTATGCTGAAGCTTACCACTAACAATATTGTTGTTTTGGGAGAAAGACCATTCAAGATATTGATGAGACGAAACAAGGCAGCAGCAGAGATCCGTATTGCTAAGTTACTATTATGTTAAGTATATTTTGCAGTGAAATATTTGTTAGTCTTAGGGAGCTGTTTTGAACCACCTGTATAACTTCTCTTCCTTGCAATCTCAAGTTCTTCTAACTTAGTCATGTATGATGTACAGTGTGTCTGTGTTTGTTTCAAACTCAGTGTAAACCTTACTGTTTTCTTAAGTCTGATTTGCTTAACTAAAGTCACTAGATTCTCAACTCTTGTATGCCCTTTGAATACTGAAAGTTGCTAAATTGAGAAAATTGAGATGTTAAATTGATAAAATGAGATGTTACAGAATTTGTGTGCAGGTTGTCATCTTTCTGTGTTATGGTGTTAGGCATCACAACTGTTGATGTGTTTTATTTTCAGTTCTTGAATAATAGTTTCTATGGATTCAGGATTCCCCAAAACATTCTTGTTTATCCAAGTTTCTATAAGCTGATTTTCATTAACTTTTTGCAGGTGTTCCCTGGGGTGTGCAGCTAGCAGCCGTATATTCACTATGTGACTTGGGTTCGAGCGATCCAGAAGGTATTGTTGAGACCATCCATGCTTGGAGAGCAAAAGTTCTTAAAGACATCCCTTCTGCTATCACAGCTGGCATAGCTGAAATCACTTCTCTGTGTGAAATGGAGCTAAACTAAAATGTAGGGAAGTAGACTGATCTAAAGGAAGAAGTGCCTTACCAATTAAGCAGTAATTGGTTCCAGTTAAAAACCATACAAAGTGATGCGTCTTCTTGTATTTCATGTTTTTAATCAGAATGTCTGATCATACAGAGCAAGATCAAGTATTTTATTTGGCTTTTCTGTTTGAAAGAAGGGTTTTTAAAAAATAAACAAAAATACTTGTTTTTCCTAGTAGCTGATTAGTGATCTGAAAATGAGTGCATCTTGAACTCCTGAGATATTTCTGGTTTGATGACAATAAAAATCACTAACAGTTTTCATTCTTTTGCCTACATCAGTTTGGAGTATTGGACTATTTGACAGAATATTCAGGGTGAGTTGAAAACCTGGCATACTATTTTGGGGTCAGCAGGAAATGACTGTCCACTTGTTCTGTCAGTTGTTGCCTGAGAGAAGAGACTGACCCCCACCTGACTACAGCCACCTTTCAGGAAGTTGTAGAGGGTGATAAGGTCACCTCTGAGTCTCCTTTTCTCCGGGCTAAACAACCCCAGCTCCCTCAGTTGTTCCTCACAGGGCTTGTGTTTCAAGCCCCTCACCAGCCTCATTGCCCTCCTCTGGACACGCTCAGGGGACAAATTGTTCATTGCTTCTATGCTTCAGTATTAGTAGTCAGATTCATCACTGCTGGAATATTGGCCCAAAAGCAAGACTCAGCTGAAGACATGATCCCTACATATGTTAAAAAATTGAGTCCTTTTAACCCTCCATATATTCCTTTTTTCAATAAATATGAGCAAAAGTAAAGATAGGTACTTCTCAGGCAATCAGCCTGTCTGTAGATCTAGTATGTTATTTTCTCATTTAGTATTTCTCATTTCCCATCCTGCAAGCTGGCAGGATTTCCCACTAGAGGTTTTATGTGCTTCGCTCACTTTAATATTAAACCCAAAAAAGCAAAATAGCATGTAGGCAGCATATATACAAGGTCCAGTAATTGAAAATGAATGTGAATTACTTTGCCATGAAGGTACAAAGACGGGCAAGCACTTCCTCCCTAAGAATTCTGAAGGAAAATTTATTTTAATAAAACACACACAACTTGTTCTAGGTAGAACTATTTCATTTAACTCAAAACAGTTTCTTACGATTGTCCCTATAGTCAAAACAACTTCAGTTCCAGTTTTGTGTAGAGGATGATAGAAAATAATTCTTGAAATTGTCACTGCGAGTCGTGTTTTATTCTTAATTTCATTTTCACTTTTTATGGTTTTTGTATCTAAATTACTATTTTTTTTAGTTTGTGATTCACCACAATGGATCCATTAACCATATCATTACAGAATTGTGTTAAAGACTGTATTTTGAAACTAATCATTGTTTTGTGGCTTGTGTAGGTTTGTTGTACTATACTTTTCTTGCTCAAAACTCCATTTAACACAGGGCTTTTTGCTAACAACTTTGAAACTGTATAAGAAAGGTGTGTTGCATTAAGTGTAATTGAAAACACTGATTAACATCTAGATATACATTATGGTCAGTTTCAATTCATTTACATAAAAACACTAAAGTTTTCCATAACATCCAAAAAAACCCCTTAATGCTATTCTACTACCTCTTCAGTCCAGTGATATAGACCTGTTCAGAGCTGAGCTTCAGCAGACTGGGATCAAATCACACAGGCTTTTCAAGCCAAATAATCAGTTACAATAATACTCACTCATAGATCAAATTAATGTGGAAAGAACTTAATAGTACGGTTAAAACTGTTTTACAGAGAAAGAGCCCTTTCTAACACGTGTTCATTTTCTGTGGTGATATGTTCAGTGTCCCTCTGGTTCTGAATTGACATTATCAGACTTTTATTTCACTTTCTTTGTCTCTCCATCAAGTAACCTAAGCAGTGTGAATGCCTTCTTCCCTAAATAATTATAAAGTTATTTAGGTGGGCTTAAAAACATAGAACTCATGGTTTCAAATGCAGGTATAATCCATTTATTATGTAAATAACTAACAGAAAAATTGGAAAAAATACATCAACCAAGCAAACACAGCAGAAGAAATTGGCTTTGATCACAACGAGTAATTGTGTGGCAGCAGTACTCATTAGGTCCAAAAGTTGACAACAGATATAGCAGTGTCACAAGCAAGAGGGTCACGGGCTTAGAAGATCCACAGACAGCACAGAGGTTCTGAGAGATATTAGAAGAGGGGTACAACTGCTGTGACAGTTTCCTACTCTGTCAGTGCTGCTCTGCTATATCAAGGCTCCTTCACAAAGCTGTTTATATCTGCTGCCAATGTGATATACCCTAGCACTTCTGTTTTAAGCTAGTATGGATAGAGAACTGAACCTCTGTCTATCTTCTCTCTTGCAGCTATAGTAATAAATGGCTCCTGCCTGGCCTGAACCCCCAAAGTTGAGCCTGTCAGTCAACTGTGATGAAAGCACAGGGCAATATAAAACCTGTGCTATATATATATTATTATATATTATATATTATGTCCTTTTTTTTAAGACTTCTGGGTGTGGCATATAATAATTTATTTCTGATGCCATCTTTGTTATTAATTCCCTGTTCTTTATTATTTAGGGCAATTTTGGAAATTTTTTGTATACATGAAGTCTGTCTTTTCATTGTGGCTTAACCTTCAGAGGTTATAAAGCATCGCTAACAACAGACCATATCTAGAAAATAAGCTAGAGAACAAACTTTTGTCCACCTGTATTGGTTTTGCATGGCCTGGGTTTTGGTAGCAGAGGGGGGGGGCCACAGAGGTTGCTTCAGTGAAAAGCTGCTAGAAGCTTCCACTATGTCTGGCAGAGCCAATATCTGATGGTTCTGAAGATGGACATGCCACTGGCCAAGTCTGGGCCAATTAGAAATGACAATAATGCCTCTGTGATAGCATATTTAAGAAGAAAATCAAAACAAAGCTGTGGTGCAGTTTGAATTCCAGCTAGAGAAGAGGAGGAGGTGAGAACATCTGAAGGAAACCACATAGAGACACCAAGGTCAGTGAAGGGTGGAGGTGCTCCAGGCGCCGGAGCCAAGATTCCTTTGCAGGCCATGAGGATCCACAGGGAATGCAAAGATCCACCCACAGCCCGTGGGGGTGGTGCCCACACCAGGGCANGGCCAATTAGAAATGACAATAATGCCTCTGTGATAGCATATTTAAGAAGAAAATCAAAACAAAGCTGTGGTGCAGTTTGAATTCCAGCTAGAGAAGAGGAGGAGGTGAGAACATCTGAAGGAAACCACATAGAGACACCAAGGTCAGTGAAGGGTGGAGGTGCTCCAGGCGCCGGAGCCAAGATTCCTTTGCAGGCCATGAGGATCCACAGGGAATGCAAAGATCCACCCACAGCCCGTGGGGGTGGTGCCCACACCAGGGCAGGTGGATGCCTGGAGGAGGCTGTGATCCAGTGGGAGACGAAGTGAATAGAGGGGGGCCCTGCTTCCAGGCTGGAGCAGCCTGTCCTTGGAGGACTGCACCCTGTGGAAGAGTGACCCATGCCACAGCAGTTTTGGAAGGAGTGTCTGCGCATGGGAGGGACTCACATTGCAGCAGTTCTGGGAGGACTGCTGCTCGTGAGAGTAGAAGCATGCTAGAGAAGTTCACAGAGAACTGTCTCCCGTGGGAGGGACCCCACAGTCCCACAGAGGATGGACTCTGAGCAGCAGATCTCAGGTGATGATTTGACCAAAACCCTCCATGCTCTGTCTCCCTGCACNGAAGTGAATAGAGGGGGGCCCTGCTTCCAGGCTGGAGCAGCCTGTCCTTGGAGGACTGCACCCTGTGGAAGAGTGACCCATGCCACAGCAGTTTTGGAAGGAGTGTCTGCGCATGGGAGGGACTCACATTGCAGCAGTTCTGGGAGGACTGCTGCTCGTGAGAGTAGAAGCATGCTAGAGAAGTTCACAGAGAACTGTCTCCCGTGGGAGGGACCCCACAGTCCCACAGAGGATGGACTCTGAGCAGCAGATCTCAGGTGATGATTTGACCAAAACCCTCCATGCTCTGTCTCCCTGCACTGTTGGTGGGAAGGAAAGAGGGGTTGGGAAAAGATGTTTTTTAAGAGCTTATTTTACTTCTCATCCTTCTCTGATTTTGTTAGTAATAAATCCACTTTGTACCTTTAAATTGAGCCCTTGGATTTTCTTCTCCCAGTCGTTAACTCATGAACCCTTTGTTAATTTTTTCTCTCCTCTGCCCAGCTGTGGCAGGGGAAGGTGAGTGAGTGACTTTTGTGGGTGCCTGGCATTTGGCCAGGGTCAAACCAGGTGTGATGGTTTCAGTGTTTACTTCTTGTGTGGGATATGATTGGGAGGAAGTAAAAAGCAAACCAGGCCTTAAACTTAGAAGTTGCAAAGATAGGTTATTCACACACACTAAAAGGAGANACTTTGTACCTTTAAATTGAGCCCTTGGATTTTCTTCTCCCAGTCGTTAACTCATGAACCCTTTGTTAATTTTTTCTCTCCTCTGCCCAGCTGTGGCAGGGGAAGGTGAGTGAGTGACTTTTGTGGGTGCCTGGCATTTGGCCAGGGTCAAACCAGGTGTGATGGTTTCAGTGTTTACTTCTTGTGTGGGATATGATTGGGAGGAAGTAAAAAGCAAACCAGGCCTTAAACTTAGAAGTTGCAAAGATAGGTTATTCACACACACTAAAAGGAGAAAAAGAAAATGAAAGTGAAATGTCAAAATAATCGTCCTTCTGCCCACCAATGTTCACCTCCTATCAACAACATAAAGAGACAGCTTGCAATTTTCAGTCAGTTTCCCCATTTAAACAATCTTTTATTACTTTGGGAGGGAAGTCTCTTTTCGTGTCCCATGGATCCCATTGACAACTTTAAACAGTTCTCTTGTGGGTTTTAACTGTCACAAAAACAGCTACTCGGTAAACACAGCTTCCATGACTCCTCCCATCAGCAGTTTCCCAAGCTGCATATGGGTCATGGAATCAAACACGCATTGCAGACTGGTGTGTACCTTTTTTAAAGGTGAGCCACTTCAAAAGCAAAGGATTCTTCGTGTCAGGGAACAGAGATATCTTCTCACTTCTTCACTGCGTACAGAAGGCTTCTCTATCTCTGTTCAAGCATCTCATAAAATCTATTTCACTTAGTCCATCACAAACACCTTTGCTAAAAAATCTACACATAAACAATCACCTCCCCAAATGCATATCTTTTTACAGTTTAAAGGGATAATTTAGTCCAGTCTCCATGGTTTACATCCAGAGAAGTCCAGTCAAAAATGTCCACTTCTTCAATCCCTTCTTCCAATAATCTTTATCAGTTCTTTCGCTGTCTCTCTATGTGTTAAATCACTCTGTCTTTCCTCTCTCACTCAGGGAAAGGATTGGAGTTTTGAAAGCTTCATTTTGTGTTAAGAAAGAGTTAAATTCTGCCTAGGTCCTTTCTCCCTCAGTTGCTGGCTTAAAACAAAATGGTGTCAAGTTTCAAGGCCGATGATGATGGGAGGTGGGGGGAAGAAGCATGCTCGGGAATGCTGATGAATTCTTTTCCTCACCCTCTGGTCTCATCCGTGGACCCAGACTCAAGGTTGCTCCCTGGGGCCCGGTGTGGGGTGGGAAATCCCCTCCTCCCCCAGGCCATCAGCACTAGCAACCAGGACCCGGGGCACAGCTCGGCTACGTGATCTCTGCTGAGCTGCAGCTTTTCAGAGCCGAGGGAATTTCAGGGCTGCCAGGCTTTCTCACTGCTTTCCTCTCTGCCCGGGAGTCACCACAGGAGAGAGTGAGTAGGGAGGGGGCCCTGCCCACCTCTCGGTGGCAGCGGGGCAGGCCTGGCGCAACCGGGCCTGATAGCTGTCAAGGCAGCTTTAAAATCAATTGATGTTAAATTGCAGCCTGCCCCTCCAGGTGGGGAGAGCGGAAGGGGCTGAGCCGGCCCCCTCCTCAGAGCCATGTTACCCGTTCCAATGGCCAGGGGAAACAAAAAACAAAAACAAAAACAAAAAAACAAAAACAAACAAAAAAAACCCAAAAAACAAACAAACAAAAAAAAAAAGAGCAAAAAGCACAGCTTCCTAATTGGTTAACCAAGCTGCCACCATCTGCTATAATTTCTTTAGAGAGGAAAAAAAAAACCCCGTCATATCCGTGCTAAACTACCACACCAGGAAACGAGTCAAAGGCAGAAAAGGCAAATCATGTGGATCTGTTAAACCTTAGGCAATCCACACGCATCAGGCTGCCACAACTTGAAAGGGATTAGATCAACCTTCCTTCCACAAATCCTGCTTAACCTTCATGTAGCAATCATTTCACTAAAAGCAATCTTCAGCTATATCTGTGAGAGACGGAAAGCATGTTGAACTGCAAATTGTAATGTGTGGGATTTCACACCATCAGAGCTTTATCTTCTACAGCCACATTTTATAAAACAAAAGGCTAATGGAGCAGTATTTAATGAAAAAGCTGGACATAATTCTGTTAGGTGTAAACTATTGTCTGAAGCTAAGACTGGACCTAGCTGCATCTAAGCTCTATCAGAAGTTTAGAAAGCAAGAGGGTATACTCTGAACTTTGTGATTCAACAGGAATCTTCCTTATTCTTTTTTGTCTTTGGTCTCTGTGTAAATCATTCTAAAATTATTCTAAAAAGATTTTTCTTTGTATGTTTCATCCCTGATGGAATGAAACTTGTCACTGAACTTCATGTCCCACTTTTATAGATGTATATTTAACCCCACTTTTGCTAATATCTTTGATGATGATTCTTTGAGTGACCCTAAACCACACATTTGTGACAAATTGGCATAGTTGGCAGGATCCTAGATGAGAATTTGTGACACCCTGCTGCACTGGTTTCTCTAGGAAAAATGTCAACTTATTTCTACGAAATTTACAAAGCCTAAGAGCAATATAAGCAGAGAATAACCTCTCCAGAAACTAACTGTATCCATCATTATGCAGCCCCAAGGTTATTTCTTTTCATTTTCTTCATAATGACTATTGGAAGAGAGCATCAAGACATGCGAGCAGCATCGCAAGAATATTTCAAAATTAAGTGCAAGAGAGACAATTTAGCTGCTCTGGAGAACTTGCAGTGTGACATAACACCAGACAATCCTGACAGACCAAAAGAGAATTCCACTAAAAAACTGTTACTGCAAAATGCTGTAGTTTTAAAGGACTGCAAGGAATCAGAAGCATCAAGGCAAAGGACACCGTCTATAGTAAACAGGCATGCTGCACACTGACAAGTAAAGCAGTTTTCCTCCACTTTCTATTTCCTTGAACTATTCCAACATTTGCATAAACCCTTGTGCACCATGCACTAAGCTGGGAGCCTGACTACATGAGGTGTCCGGTCTCACAGAGTATCCTTCTCAAAACACTTTCGGTTGCCCAGCCTCTTCTGGGTGGCCTGGCTAACAACGGGGCAGTGGGAAAGGCCCCTCACAAAGCTCTCTTCGATCCACTTTCTAATATGAGTCTTGCTTTCCTTCCTCACCACCGCGTCATGTGGGACAGCGTCGCGGCTTGGCCCCTGCCAGGGGCTGATAGTGTCTGCTGCAAGGGCTCCCTTGGATGTGAAATAGAAATTTCTCAAGACATCGCGGCTGGGACCCATACAGACGAATTTTCACATACGTTCAGGTGGCTGCCGAGGTATTTTCCCGCCAAGCTTTTCAGCCCGGAAAGCGACATATAACGCAGCGGAAGGAAGTCCGGCCCGCCTGCGCCAGACCCTGCCCAATCCCACCGCACATCCGCGAGCGGCTGCAATGGCCGCTGACCGCGCGGAGCTGTTCTCTGTGAGGCCTCTCTCTCCCTGACCGCCTTTTGTAGCAGCGGGCGAGGGCCCGGGAGGGCCAGCGCCGTCATGCGATTTCGGGCTAAGATAGTGGATCTCGCCTGCCTCAACCACTTCAGCCGTGAGTATGACGGAGCAGGCTGAAGGGCGGCAGCGCCTCGCTGAGCGCCTGGGGCCGCCTTTCTCGGGCAAAGGAAAGAGGAAGGGAGGTGAGAATCGCAGTCCTTTCCTGGGAGGAGGTGGCATGAGGCGTTTTCCTTCGCCCCGAGGTGTAGCAGCACGAGCTGCGTTTGTGAAAGCTGAAGGTGTTTCTGTCCCGCAGAGCCCGGGGTGCATGGAGCCATCACCGCTGTAACGTCCTCCTTCCCTCCCTCCCTCCGGCAGGTATAATTAACACAATCGCCAAGTTAGCCAAGACCTGCATCCTGCGCCTTACTGTCTGCAAGCTGTATTTCATCCTCTCTGATAAAGTAGCAAATGGAGGCGCCAGTATGTGGTGTGAGCTGAGCCAGGTGAGCCTAGGGCAGTTCAGTGGCCACATGTTGAAAACTAGAGCATGCAATTGGGTTTGATGGACGAGGCGTTTCTTGTAGCCCTCACCTTCGATGTGCCAGGTCTCTCTTGTCTGGTTGCACGGGTGTTTCAGGTTGGGTATTCCCTTTACCTTGATTGTCACTTCAGTGTAAAGCTTCAGTGTATCCTAGCCCACATGGGCCTCCCCAAAACTGGAAACAGGAAAGCATAACTCACTGTCTAGTGGACTGATTAGGTGTTAGGGGAGGACATTAATTGGTTTAGCCTGAAGCAATGTGTCTTCATGGTTGTGCAGCCTGTTGTGATTCCTCAAGTGATGCCAGGTAGAGGGGAGTTTTTGCTGTATACATGCAGTTCTAAGCTTAAGGTCTGATAAATCTTGCCCCTCTTGTTTGCTATATTTCTCAACTTTCAAAAATTGTAGGGGAATTTCTTCGATGAATTTCAGATGGAAGGAGTAGCTGCAGAGCACAATGAAATCTATTTAGAGTTGGTGCCTGAAAACCTGTCAAGAGCATTGAAAACTTCCCAGAGTGCTAAAGCAGTGAAGATCAAGTTGACTAATAAACACTGTCCTTGTCTCAGAGTTGCTGTGGAGCTAGTAAGTGCAACCATGCTTTCACAATTCATTCTTAAGAAAATGTTCTTTAAAATTTAGTGCTTTTGCTAAGATCAAAGGGTAATATATGGTGTAATTCTAGAAAACTGGAGAAACATTGCGCCATTTTCCGTTTCACTAGCCTTTCTTGCCATCATGGTTTGTAGCATACGGATCCAGCTTTGTATTTTCCAAAAGGCAAGGAGGAGGTGGAGGAAGAAAGAAAACTGTTATTGAAACAACTTTTTCAAATGTCTTTCTCCATTCCTTTATCCTCTGTGTCTTCTGTGGATTATTGCCTTTTCATGGAAGCCAGTAGGTGAAGGAAGTTTCAGTGTTTGGCTCTGTGTTTTGCCTTTGGTTTTCCTGATATTGTACGCTGACTTCTGATTCTTTTGTTGTTGTTAACTCAGTTGATTCACCTCTTCAGCTCTAAGGATACCTTACAGAGACACGAATGACTGATACATCACAAACTCTTCCTCATTCAAAAGGGAAGCCCACTTAAAAGCATATTGATAGGAACCTAGGGAAAACTGGAACTGAGTGTGAGGCATGTAGTTATAGCATTTCCCAAAGTGGGTCTGAAAAATGTAAATTGAGAATTCCAGTCTTGTGTTTAACTACAAGAGCATCCTCTTTTTTTCCCCTCAAGCCGTCCTTATCAAGCAGCAGTAGGATTGTGACACATGACATTCCTGTGGGAGTTATTCCCAGAAGAATGTGGAATGATTTCAGAGAGCCCAGTGTGCCAGACTTTGATGTAAGCCTCTGTTTTTATATTCCCTACTGAAAGGGGAGTTTGCAAATGGAATGGTATTGCTGCAGAGTATGCTACTGGTGGGGTTTGGAAAGGAGTTGAAAGGAAAGAAGGAAGACTGGAGGCTACAGTTTTGGAGGGGTATAGAACATGGCTTCTATCCTGACAAGAGAGCCCAGAGCCTATGGAAACAGAGGGTGATTGCCAATTGCTTCTGTGATGTTCACGGCAAAGGAAGGGTGGAGAAAAGGACTTGCATGGCTTTAGTCTGGAGCACCTCTAAACCACACAAGTTTAGACTGTTTCAGCTGTTCAGGTGCCACATGGCCCAAATAATCTGTTATTTCTGAAATTTATGGCCTATCTGGCAGAGTTAAAGATACATGTGTTTCCCCTTGCTTTTTATATATTCTCTCAATATCCTTTTTGAGTTTTAGCAGAGTTGCAAGGAAAAGTCCGTGTACGAATGTGCTCCTATTTGAGGTTATGGATGTCTGTTACCTCTATAGCTAAGAGTATTTATATTCTGAAGACATACAAGAAGAAACTTGAAGTATTTTGTTCTTTTAATTCAGATTTACACTGCTGCAGTTCCAGAAATTACTGCAGTATCATGGGAATCTTGTTATTTCCTTTTTGACTATTGTAATTGACTATTTAGTAACACACATGTTCATATGAGAGTCTGATATGCAAAAACATGCCTCTGTTTTGAACACAGACTTGGAATATTATGTCTGGAACAATTGCTGGAATGATTGCAGGTTGGTAGAATGGGAAAGAGTTCCTCTGTTCCTGAGACATTTGCTGATCTCATATATTGTGCATCCGGAAAGCCATAGATAGCTCAGTCCAAACTAAGATAGAATTGAAAGCAGAAATAAATGTGCCCCAATCACATCTGAAATACTTGTGTAAATGCAGTTCTTATGTATTTCTAGGTCAGTATTTACCTTCCAGTGCTGAAAACAATGAAGAGTGTTGTGGAAAGAATGAAGAATCTCAGCAATTTTATTGTAAGTTAAGGCACTTAAAGCATGTATGCTGCAGATGTTATTTCTTGAGGGATGTAACATGTTGCCTAAACTGGTCCTGCCACATTATCTTATTTTGAGATGAGTTAGATGTTGAAATCAAGGCACCTGCAACCTGTGTAAAGATTGAAAAGAATAGTGGGATTTATTTTAGGATTTACACTTAAGAGCTTTTCCTGGGCTTCTCAGTAAATGATGGTCTTTGTACTACATCTGTGAAAGAATGTCACATTGTGTTGCTATATGCCACTCTTTATAGCTGGTAAGAAATGACAGTCCTTCAGGAAGCTAGCTGGAGACTTTCCAGGTTATTTCATTAAGGAAGTGCCTATTAAGTGAGTTTTGTGTTAAGTATCTGTGAATGAACTTTAGATAAACTTGATGTAGGGTTTAAAGGAAATTCTGCTAATAGCCCCAGGTTGTCACACTGTGCTTTAGACTGACATGTTGGGTTTGCAGTCTACCCTGTAATTCTAGAGTGCCAGTCAGCCTTTTAACTGAAAGAAGCCCTCTGCAGTTGGACAGAAAAGGGCTTTGGTTTTTTATTTAGTTGTTTTTGCTCACAGTCACCATAATTGACTGACAGGAAAGTTAGTAAGTAAGCGTAATGCTTTGGAATAGTTTGGGTTTGATGCTGTTCTTACTAGATCTGATAAATACGAAATTTTCCGTTAACTGAGAATCCTGAAATTGGAACAGTCTCAATTTTTCAAGACTTGGAAGAGTTGAGAGATTACCCTGGGTTACTGACAATTTGGCAAATGGCAGTCATCCTGCAAATACACATCAAAGTCTTTTCTTTTGTGAGATATTTTGGGGGCTTAATTTTTACTTTCTTTCCTGCCCCCATGTCCTTGGTGGACATTGAGCACAGTGAGCACGAAATTGAGCACAGTGCTTTTGTTTCTAGAGCTGAGGCTCTTTTCTCACAGGATAGTTGTATGATGGGATTAAACTTAATACTAAGTGTCTTGCTTTCATGCTGTTAGAGAACAAAAACATTGTGTGACAATTAATTATTTTTGCAAGATGCATCCTGATAATAAAACTGATCAAGATCAGTGCTTCAAAATGTGCTTAGAAGCAATTTCTGATAGTACTTGTCAATTGTTTGGGAGCCTGGCATCTCTATTCTGTACAAAATTCTGGTTGCAGTACACATCTTTTTTTTTTTTTTTTTTTTAATTACTGAGAATTCATCTAATCACAGAAACAAAGTGCTTAGTTGTGCTTTAGGAGTCCTCTGTTCTGCTTGGGATTTGTGTAAGACCATGTATAGTCTCTCAAATTCGTCCTTCCAGCTTTCAGGAGGGAATTTGTAAGCTTTTAGCACTTTTCCAGGATTTCTGTTAGTTCAAATTCCTTCTTGGAGTTACTGATCTGATCCAGCTGTTGTCTATTTTAAATTCTTGAATGCAGCACTGTCAGCTCCTGGTGCATTCTACTTTCTGTGTGTGTCATATAGACTGTGTTGTTGCCTTTCTATTAATTGAATAACTGAATGGAAATTCAGGAATCTTTGCATTTCTTTAGCTGCAGTTTCTTATTTCTGAAGCCTTTTCCTCAGAACATGGACTTCCCAAAGCTAATAAGTGTTTTAAAAGTACTGGGGAGCAAATTAAATTTCTTTCTTTTCATAACTTCTGAAAAGTTATAGAGTAATCATACTTCGTCTAGAGTAATTCACATGGGTATGATGGGAGATGTATTTTATAGCTGAACATTCGAATGTTCAAACTATCTTCAGAAACTATGGTTGACTGGCACTGAAGTACTCCTGGAAGCTTATATTTGAACAAAACCAACTGTATTCTTCTGTAATTCTGCAGTGTGAAAGTGGGTTGCCTAAAATTGAGATTGATTTCAGGTGATTGAAGCAAACTTGAGTGGTGAAATGAACTTGAAAATAGAAACTGACTTAGTATCTGTAACAACACATTTTAAAGACTTGGGAAATCCTCCCTGGGGTAAGTTTCCCTGTTACCTCTTGTGTCTGTCTCATTACTTAAGTGTGTTGCTTATAACAGTACTTACCTTTTAGTCTTTAGAAAATAGCATCAAGTACTTTGAAGTCTTCAAGTGAAATCTTAAAAGAAAAAGTGGCCAGTGGAGTGTCTGTTTCATGTTTGGGGCGGTGGTGGGGAATCTCCTCCATTATTCCTGATGGTTTGGTAGGAAAACTGGGATTTCTTTTCCTTGCACTATTTTGAAAAACAAGCCATTTGAGTTCCAGTGCTTCAACAGTTTTCAGGTGTGTCCTTATGGGTGTTGAAACTGCTTTTTATGTTTGGACTAAGTGTTGTGTCTTTACATTTTAGCAACAGAGGATGGATGTCAAAGTTCCGCTCAAGGCAGAGATCTGGAAAGTATGGCTGAAGCATGCATAGACATCAAGAAGCTGCAGCAGCTGCTTGCTGGACAGCAGGTCAATCCTACAAAAGCATTGTGCAGTAAGTTTAACAGCTCTGCTTCTGAACTCCAGTTAGGTAGGGGATGTTTGCCATACTTAGTTTCAGCAGAATACCACATCTTCTGTTTTGTCTATCTGAAAGCTATTTTACTGTACCCGAGGACTTATGATATTTATATTTTTAAGCAGTGGGATTCAGGTGCCAGGCATTTGGGGAAGAAAAAATAAAATAAGTCAGGCCCTTTTAAAAGTCTCAAGCTGAATACTCAGACTCACTAATCATGTATGTTATCTTGTTGTCTTTGTTTTGAAGTTGTTATTAATTTTTATTATTATTTTGAGATAATATTTTTGGAAGTCTTAAAGCCGCTAGCTTCTAGCAGAGAAATTGGAATTTACTGGCATATTTTTTTGGTTGGGTTTTTTTTTCCCTTCTGATGCTTTCTTACACTGAGTCTAATACTGAAATGCTTTTTATACAGCTAGTGTTTGTAGCCATGGAAACAATACTTCCTTTCTAGCAGAAGTCTATGCAGGGCTTTATATCCTATTTTTATAACTCCGTGTGATTTTCCTGAGAACATCTGGTGTTGTGATTTAGTGCAGATGCTAAGAATTTCCCAAGGAAGATTTAAATAATGGGTGTAGCATTATAGTGTGTGTGTATATATATATATTTATATATATATTTATATATATATATATATATATACTATACACTATATATTTACTTTTTGGTATCATCTTTCATAAACTATTAATGCTTCACAGACCCTCAAGGATTTAAATTGTCTGGTTACCTTTCTGTCAGAAGTGGTGGAATCATTGTTCCAATGGTGGCGTGTTTAAAAGATGTAATTTTTAAGTATTTTTCCTGCTTTAAGGTGGATTTTTGTTTTAATTTTTTTTTTCTCTTTACAGATATTGTACGTAAAAGAATTGTCCACTTCATCTTGCTCCATGAGGAGGTTTCACTTCAGTATTTTATTCCAGCAATTGCCTGAGTCTTTTGGAATCTTGGTCATTTTCCAACCTGAGGCTTCTTTCATGAAGTCTGAAATCTTTCATGAGTTGCTGGAGTATTTTGATGTGAGACCCTGTTAGACGTAGCCATCAAATGGACATTATTTCAATATTTATGAAAGTATTCAAAATACCTCCTCATCCAGACAGCAATTTTTGTGCTGCTGTGTGTATTCAGTACTGAGCAATGCAATCCAAGTCGAGGGATCTCTGAGTAAGCCATCATACCTCCATGAAACAGGAGAGCTTTCTGGAGGCTTACCAGATAGGTATTTGCTTGGACAAGTATGAGCAGCCCTCTGGAAGTGGTACGGAGCTGAATTCTGTTCCAGAAGAAATCTTTTGGTTCGACTTGCTGCAGCATATCTCAGTAGCTCTCTTTGTGCTTACTCTTTGTTTAACTCTTGGCCTGAGAGCACGAGCAAAACAGTCTGGATTACTTTGTTAGTGTGAGTAGTGAAAAATCCATATGTAGTGAATGAATATCATATGAGGACATACATGAGCACAGCAATTGGTGTGAAATAAAGAACAAGTTATCTGTGGATCACATTTTTTCCCTTTACAGACAACCTGGGTCATGTGTCAGACATGGTGAGGTTTGCATCTAGGCTCTCATGCCAAGCAGCTGAGAGCATGACTAAATTTCACTCATGGGAGTACTGCCCCTGCTTCTACCACTGGTTATTTTCTGAGATACTTTCCTCCTTGCTCCATGTGTGATTTATTTGTTATCCTGTCATGTTCCATGTAGCCTTTGATTGTTTGAGTGATTGAGTCTATGCTGCCAAATGAGACTGAGAGTTTCTTCTAGAAGGTAACTTGTTATGGCCAGAAGTGCTGAGTTTTTCATTGATTGTTGTTTCTTTTTCAAGGAGCATTGATGTTAAGGGAGCAATGACTCTTTTGTTCATGGAGATGCAAATGTTCAAGAGAAGACTGAAGGAGAGGCAGTGAGAAGATAGAATAGACCTGCAGTGATGAGTGTGTTGACTGACTGTTTATAGGCCTCTCTGCCTACTCCCTCTTTGTTCCTCCCTGATCTCCCTTGCCCTACACATTGCCTCATCAGTTGTCATGTTTTCACCTACTGCCTGCAACATGCTGGGGTTTGCATCTTTACCATTTGCAAAGTCCCATTTTGCCTATGTTGTGAGTTGCCCTTGGTGAGCAGCCAGTCACCCACTCGCACCTGGTGGGATGGGAGTGACAACTGGAAGGGTAAAAATGAAAAAATTCATGGGTTGAGATATGGACAGCTTAATAGGCAAAGCAAAATACAGAATTCATTCACTACTTCCCACGAGCATAGGTGTTTAACCATTCCCAGGAAAGCAGGGCTCCATCGTACATAATACTTCGTAACAGAGACTGCATAACTCCAAATGCCTTGTCCTTCCTTCTTTTCCCTGTGATGAACATGATGCTGTATGATAGAGATATTCCTCTGGTCAGTTGGGGTCAGCTGTCCCAGCTGTGTCCCCACCAATTTCTTGTGCACTCCCAGCATATTTGCTAGTGAGGCAATGTGAGAGTAATGCCTTGGTGCTGTGTAAGTACTGTGCAGCAATAGGAAAAACACTGCTGTGTTATTGACACTGTTTTGGTCATAAATCCAGAACATAGCACAATATGAGCTACTATGAAGAAAACTAATTCTATCACAGCCAGAACCAATGTAACCTGCTGCTTCTTGATAACCCAACAATTAGTGCAAACAGATATTTTTGGTTCTTTTTTTTCTGGTTACTGTCTTTTTTAATGCTAATCAATCAGGGTTTATATCTGTGTTTGCATCCTTAGTTTTATTTTTATCATCCAGTATAGGATGTGATCAATCAGATAACCATGGAATAAATATTCTAACACTCTCATACAGATGCCTCTTAAAATATTTGCATCATTTGTGTGTCCCTTGGTGTCTCTTCATGTTTTTGGTTTCCTCCTCTTAACCCTTTTTTGGCATGGTATGGAAACTTAAAACCTTCTCTTGTTTTTCTTGCTTTTGGTTGCACACTACATTACTGATTCTTATTTTTATTGGATAAAACCTTTGCATATAGTTTGATATTCTTTATGTTGCAGCAATTAAAAAAGAATGACATTTTGATTGGAAAAATAAAACAACAGAGGATGATAAAGGAGCTGTTAAAAATGTATTACTCTACATTCCTAAGAAAAAGCTGGGAACAAGTAATGGACTGCAGTTACCCCTTGTGAGAGGGTGTGATGATTGTTTTTCATAAATGACAATTCTCAAATGGGCAGGTTGCCAGTGACTAAATGTGTTATGGGTTGACACAGTTTGGTTTTTGGTTGAAAGAGGGTGTGAGGTATCATTCTGCCAGGACCAAAATTTTCTTTAGAAAAGTTGAGCACCTATCAGAGGCCAGTTCTTGGCAAGTAGTTTAACCACTGAGAAAACAGGATGTGACTTTTGGTTAATACCCATATGTGGTCTTGGGGTCACCATTTATGGTCGTGACTAGAGCGGTGAAACAGGACTCATGGACTCCATATCAGAAGGCTTTATATGATTTATTAAAATTGACTCCATTGTTCAAAGCTTGGGCTATTTCTGCCCCAGGTACAGAGCGAGCTGCTTCTTCCATGCTCCATACCGAACAATCTCCCGAAAAATGCTTACCATACCAGAGAGATAACAAGACTTCACACATTNAGAGAATCTTTGCTTTATACTAGAAGAGGCATCCTTAAACAGTATCCCTAATAAGCAGATTGTGGCCCATATGTAGTGTTGGGAAAGCTGCTAATGGGTGGGATTTCACAGTTTGCAGAGGCTCATTTCAGGCCGCTGCAGATGTGTGGCATAAAAGCCACCCGAGGACTGTTCCTTGTGTGACCATGTCTCCATGGGACTCAAAAAAACTCCTTTCCTAAAGAACTGATGATGAAGATTATTTTTTAAATGGTAAAACTGACTGAAGTTACATGTTTTGTCTTTTTTCATGTGTGTAGGAAAGTGAATACTTGTGGGGGGGGAAGAGAAGGATGGTCTGAAAGTTTCATTTGTTTATTCAGGTTTTTTTTCTTATTTTCTTCTTAATGTGTGTAAGTAAGTTTTCTTTTGTAATTTTAAGGTAAGCCTGTTTTGATTTTTTTGAGTTCTCCTAGTCATATAAAATTTTAAACACTAAATCCATCACAAAATGTAAGACTGAAATTATGTCAACATTGTATGGAAAAAATACTGCTTCCAGAGCAAACATCATGAATGACCCAATTCAAATCATTCAGGCATAGACTGAGGTACGTTGCATGCAGATTAGGTGGCTAAATAGCTTATGTGATCTGGACTTACATACCTCTGCTTCAGTTCTTCATATGTAAAACAAGAACTTTTGTGCTATATGGCTGAGTGCAATATGTGATGAATAAATGTGTGAAGGATTTCCAGTGCGCTTGGCTTGTCTGATAGAAGCTTAAATTTAAAATCTAGCCTTCGTATTAATGCAGGGACATGTTTCTGTCAGGAAAACAAACTATGCTAGTGTGTGTGGGCTAGTACCATAAATGTTTGGCTCTTCTTTGTTTAGACTGGTTAAGATGCATGTGTTCAACTGTTATGTAATATTAATTGTTAATTATGTAATAATTAATCTTCCACTTTGTGATGTACTATTTATTACAATCTGAAGCACAATTAATTGTGGTTCACTAAAGGAATATTGGACTTCCCCACTTTTCATACCAGATCATTGGCTAATTAGTTGTTTTTTCTTAACACTTAACAGATTTATATTTTATGAACTGTCATGTCATAGCTATGGAAAAGCCAAATTGGAGATTATTGCCTTCTACAATGGGATAACTGGCTGCATAAATGAAGGGATAGCAGCGAATGTGGTCTTCTTGGGCTTCAGCTAGGTTTTTGGCACTGTCTTCCATTCCATTCTGATTGGCAAGCTCAGGAAGCGTGAGCTGAATGAGCAGATGGTGAGGTGGATTGGCCTCCTCTAGTTGGAGGCCTGTGGTGTCCCCCAGGCATAAGTACTGGATCTGGAAGTGGCCAATACTCCAGAATGTTGTGCTGCTATTCAGAAGAATCTTGACATGTTGGAGACTTGTTCAGAGAGGAACCTTCTGAAATTCATCAAAGGCAAGAGCAGGGTCCTGCACCTGGAGAGAAAGAACCACATGCAGCAGTATAGGCTGGGGGCTGACTTGCTCTGAAGCAGCTCTGGAGAACCAGGTCATGGTGTGCCACAAGCTGTCCTGAAGCCAGTAGTGTGCCCTTGTGGTAGAGAGCCACTGGTATCTTGGGGTGCATTAGGGAGTGTGGCCAGGGGTTCATGAGAGGTAATCCTGCTGCTCTACTCAGCCCTGGTGAGTCTGCATCTGGAGTGCTGTGACCAGTTCTGAGCTCCTCAGTACAAGGGAGACATGGAGCTCTGGAGCAAGTCGAGGAAGGCAACAAACAGAGGGTACTGGAGCACCTCATTCATGAGGAGAGCCTGAGGGGCCAGGATTGTTTAGCTTGAAGGAGAGCAGACTGAAAGCGGATTTTATCAATGTTGGAAGTATCAGAAGGGGGGACATCAAGAGGTAGGACCAAGGCTCTTCTTGGTGATGAGCAACAGGATGAGAAGCAATGGGCCAAAATTGAAATATGGAAAGTTTCACCTGAACATGGGAAGGAACTTCTGAGCACTGGAATAGGTTGTCCAGAGAGGTGGTGGAGATTCTTTCCCTGGGGATATTCAAAAGCCATCTGGACATACTCGTTATTAACTTGCTGTAAGGAACCCTGTGTGAGCAGGGAGATTGAGCTAAGTGTCCCAGTGTGGTCTCTTCCAACCTTACCCATTCTGTCATTCCATGATCCCTGCGAAGCTTGTCTCCCCCAGAGGTCATTCAGATTTGCGGAGTCAGACATTCAAGAGCATATTGGATAGGAGGGATGCATTCAGTAGTGTAGAAGTAGGAGACATGGAGCATGTGCAACATATTCTTTGCTTCATTCTAGTCTGCAGATACCTTTTTTCTAATCATACTTCAGGAAAATGTTTAAGAAAGTAGACATAAGGAAGACCATTGTGATTTGTTAAATGTCCACCATAGAGTGTGTCAGCCATGACAGTTCCAAGTCTTTCCAGAAATAATTCTCAGAATATTGTCTTCTTGGCCTGCTTCATGTAATGCATCTGAGCTCCACCCCTCCAGGCGGAGATTGCAGCAGCTATAGCATCAGGTCTTGAGACACAGAGTAGAAAAACAAAGTCTCCTGTATCTGCAATTCATGCTGTTAAAGGCAATTTTGTATTGTTTTTGGTTTCTCAGAGAATGGTACTTTTTGCAGTGATGCTTTTCTGTCTGCCTTACAGTCTCTGTCTCTGGGAGATAGGCAAGAGGTTTTAAACTTACTCTATATGTATCATATATCATGTATCTTCAGTACAGTTTCTGTGCATGAGCTTTCATTCTGAGTCTTTGAACATTTCCACTTATTTGCAAGTTCACCGAGTTCTTCAAGTTAAAGACTCAATGTGTGAAAATCTGTAAATCAGACAGCACAGAAGATAGTGAAGGCAGATAGAAGATAGGCCCACTAGTGGGGAAATGAATGATTAACTCCCTCAAGCATGGCATGTGTCGCTAGAGTTGTTAATATTTTAATATGAGATGCCCACAAAAAGTTATTTCCTTCATTCTGCAATTGCCTGTGAGTAGCAAGGCATATATATATTTACAGAGAGGAGAGAGGAGGCTGCAGAGACCCTATTCACTTGGAATTTTGTTTTACACAAAACCACTTTCTCACAACTAGACTAGTTGACCAACGCACTTTTATTTGGTTCAGTTGCGCTGGTGGAATGGAAATCTCATTACATGCAGACAGGATGCTCCATCTGATCACCACCCCTGTAGGCTTGAAGCAGAAGTAATCCTTCCCTGCAGGTTTTTAATGTCCTCAAAGTCAAAACATCTGTACAATACATGTTTTTCAAAGGACTTCAACACATTCTCTTTTCTAGCCCAGTTAAAACATATGCTTATGAAGTCCACTGGTTTTAATAAGAATTGAGGAAACCTTCAAGTTAAGGATTAATTTCTTGCCAGTCTGGATATTTTAGCAGTTAAGATCCTAAACTGCTATGAAGTATGATCCTTCCATACTTCAGCATGGAAGTTCACCATAATTTTTGACATTTCCCTCATTTTTTAACTGCAAACCACATTCACTTGTCTAAATGAATGTTTCCACATGTTGATGACAGTTTGGTAAAGAGGCTTCAAAAGATTAATAAAATATTGGAAAGAGTTTTATTTCACTATCAAGATATAGAAGGATTGTTGTTTTAATGCCAAAGAGAAAATCTCGTAGAAATGGAAAGAAATAAGTTCTGCTGATGTCCTTCTCCAGCTTTAGGCCAACATGTCACTACTTCTAAGATCCACACTCCCACTCCAAAAAAACGGAACCAACCAACCAGCCAACATCCTGCAGCTTCTGTACATGCAAAAAGTTTCTGTGTACTAAGTTTGTGCTATACTATCGCAATCCTGTCAGTGAAATAATTAATCACCATTTTCTCACTGCTAAATTAAATCAGAGATCTTTGTTATGCAGTGAGTGATGATGTGAATATCATCTTCCTGTTGCTGGCAGTTGTTAAATTTGTTGAATTGAGTAAATAATTTCTTAGATAATGAAAGGAAGTAGCTGTTAAAATCTGTGAGAAAACTAATTTTCTGTTATAAAAATTGATTTCTGCTAGCAAGACCAAACTAACAGAGGAGCTCTTCAAAACATTTAAAACATCTAAATTACAACCCCCCAGCCCCAAAACCAGGAGGCAGTTCACATGCTGGTAGTGTAATTTGGTGGCTCTCTATTGCATTCCTTGCTGGTCACTTGACTTTCATCTATGAATAGGTTTGCTTTCTGATGAACTGTCTTTATCCTGGAAGGAACTGTTTTCATTTGGTTTTTTTTCCCCACTGTATTCAGTAGCAACAGAGTTAATAGGAGGGAAAACAGTATCTGTGAAAAACAAACAAGCTGCTTTGTCTCACTTTCACGTTCTTATATGTTCTTTTATTTAGCACTACAAGTCTCATGCTTCTGCCTGATTTCTGAAAGCTAAAATGTCTGTCATTATGACACACACTGTGCCATAATTTGTGATGGCATTATTTGCCGTGTCTTTTCACAGTTAATTGTCATGGGTTTAGAGATAAGATTTATTTCTTCTTGTGGTCTTAACTGGAATCATAGAATCATGAAGTTTTTTAGATTGGAAAAGGTCTCTAAGATCATGGAATCCAACTACTAACCTATCACTGTCACGTTCACCACTAAACCACATCCCCAAGTACCACATCCACACCTTTTGAACTCTTCCAGGGATGGTGATCCCATGCTTCCTTGGGTTATTCAATGAAAATATTTTCACTAATATCCAAATCTCTCTAATACAACTTGAGGCCATTTCCTCTCATCCTGTCACTTGCTACCTGGGAAATGAGACCAACACCTATATGGCTACAACCTCCTTATGGTAGTTGTAGACAGTGATAAGCTGCCTCAGAGCTTACTTTCTCCAGGCTAAATATCCCAGCTCCTTTAGCCATTCTTCATAAGACTTGTGCTCCAGACCCTTCACCAGTTGTGTTGCCTTCTCTGGACATGCTTCAGCACCTCAATGTCTTTTTCGTAGTGAGGAACCCAGAACTGGACACATGATGTAAGCACTCCTAGTGCTGAGTACAAGACAGATGATCACTGCCCTAGAGCTGCTGGCCATACTATTTCTGATACAGGCAAGGATGCCGCTGACCTTCTTGGCTATCTGGGCACAATCTGGTTTGTGTTCAGCTGCTGTTGAGGAACATTTCTGGGGCCTTTTCCACTGGGCAGCTTTTCCAGCCACTCTCTTCCCACTCTGCATAGGGTTGTTGTTACCCAAGTGCTGGACCTGGCATTTCAACTTGTTGATCCTCATACAATCCAATTTCTTGCATAAAATGTGTGTTTGCATTTAGTTAAATGTAATCTAGCTTTCTAACAAGGAGACCCTTTGAGTGTAGGCAAAATTTTTTTCCTGAATTCATAAAGTGTATGTTGGTCCCACATATTTTTGGATTCTCTTATGCCTGTGTTTTGATTGTTTGTTTTTTTCCCATGACTCAGCTTTTTTTTTTTAACTGGACTGTTTTTTCCTGAGGTAAAAAGAGCAAAATCATCAAACTGTACTTTTGTTCAGAGCCTCTTTCCATGATGAATGGACCTTCTGCAGCTGTGACTGTTCCACAAAAAAACTTTGCATCTGGGACACTGTACTGGAGCGTTTGTACTACAGAAGTTAAATTGATTATAATTTTTTGTTTGGCTATTGAAATAGATCCTGTTTCTAGAGGGAAATTCTATTCAGTTTATTTTCATTACAGAAATTCAAGCTACACAGAAAAGCTAAATTAGTGGTGGGGGTTGAGGGAAGACTGGAGGGGCCTGGCTGGGATTTTTATAAACACAGTAATTACAGAGAGACAGGGATTTCCTGCCCAATATAAACAGTCAAGGGTGAATCAAAGTTCTTGTAATTTTTTTTTCCTTTCCTTAAAATGTACATTGTGTTTTGCAGCCGAACAACTTATTTCAAAAACGACTATTTCAATGTGTTGACTGTTTCCACACTTTAAAAAATTCATTTTATTGGTGTCAATAAAAAGCTACTGTTCATTTGATTAATATGGAATGTTTGAAAACTTCATAAAACTTCATAGAAAAGTGTGAAATGTTGCCTCTAAATGAGAAAGCATCCTACAGTGTTCCCTTTGATGAAGGAAATACCGGATTATTACATACTTCTGAAAAAATGAGACAAAGACCAAGAAGCAGTTCCCCAAAATGTCCAATCTATCAGAATTTAAATCTTTATTTTTATACCTAGTTTTTGGTAGAAGTTTATTACATATATTTTAAAGGACTATCATGGCCTTGTCCAATGGGCTTCAAGTAACCATTTTTTACTACAATTCCTAGTCAAAGCAAATGCCCTTTTAATCTGCTGTTGCTTTTTAACATGCTGTTGCCAGAGTGGTTCAGCTTTTTTTTCAAAGACCCAAGGCCTTGGAAAGGCCTGGAAAGACACTTTCAGGTCTTTCTGTGATTTTGTTCAAAAGAGATTAAGTTTGTAACAGCTGCTAAAGTATTTCAGGAAAATAGCTATTTCTACTGTGGTTTATTATTTTTGATGCATCCACACAGCCACCCAAGAATAATTGCACTAGCAGGAAAGAAGTAATTGCTTGATCTGTATTTTGATGGCAGTTGCATAATTTCTAAAGAATTCCAGAAATTTCTTTTTATGTAATTTTTACAGCACAAATTGGGAAAAAACTTACAGGTCTGGATAGCCATTGTACATCTGGTTTCTGTTACTGAGAAGCTGACAGATACCATTTGCTCTAACCATCTACAGAGAAAAATGTTGTGTTTTTTTCAGAGAAACTCTCATTTTGAATATTTGGTGTGCATTAAGGAGCTCATATAAAGCCTGATGTAATTGGTGTGTCTCCCTAGTTTTACTAGTATGCATTAGATCCTCAGTCCTTTCTGAGGTTTGCTACCAGACTCAGATTCTCTGAAAATATTAATAATTTGTCTGCCATTTAACTTGACACATCTTGTGTTAAAATGTTCCTTTAATGGGTGCTCAGTTAAGAAAAGCTACAGAACTCTTAAACTATCCAAAATAAAAAAGAAAAAAAAGGCACCTTACATTACTTGTTACCATGATAATCTTTACCAACTGGTTTTTGCCTGAAACTGAACTTTTCTTGATTTAGGTAACCCAGGGCTTTATTGACCCATGGCAGTCACCCAGAGGACAAAATTGTTGCTGCATGCCAGCTCTTGATGACAGGAGACATCCACATACCAGTGTTGACTGCATCTCTCAAAACTGGATGTGCACAGGAGCTAGTATTTGGGGCTGAAGTACACAGATTAAAGGATTATTGTTTCTTCCTGCAAGTGACTGCCAAATAATGTAACAGGCCCGGAAGACAGAGAACAGAATTTCCATGTTGCAGAATAAATGCCACTAATATATGGATTTTGTTACATTACAGGGCCAGTTAAGAGAAAGCCACATCCAGATTTTGGGCAGACTAATGGATAAGCTAAAAAATAGTAATTATTTTGTTAATACATTTGTGAAACCGAAGTCCCTTCCTCTTTCAGAGTTTTGAGGCTCTGAAATAAAATACTCCTTCTAATTTTGCCAGTTATTTACATAGATTTTTTTCCCCATTTAATTAAGGAGTCTTTCAGGAATACCTAATTTCTTTTTTAACAGTCTAATAATATCACCCATTACAGATGTAGTAAACATTAGGGCTAAAGACATAAGCTATATAATAACCTTCCCCACTTAGTGTCACACTGCAATTACCAACAGCTTTGCCTTTTGTATGTGTCTTGGGTTAAGACAATTTAAAGAGGCGGACACTCTAAAAGGAGTTACGTCTCCATAGTTTCCCATCCCTTTCCACCAATAAGGAATGAATACAAGCAGATATAAGTGAAAAAAAGTAACAGTTTATGATCAAGTGAAACAGCGGGGTAAAGTTTCCCCAAAACAACACAAAAAACCCACCTCTGAAAAAAATCAAAAAAACTCTACAAAATTGCTAAATCTCATTGAAAGGAATGAGAAGGGGGCATCTTTACAAACAAACTGTGGGCCTGATGGTAGGTAAGGCCAGATATGGAGAGAAGCAATGGAGGGAACCATAAATTCCATAGTAATTCCAGTAATTGACCCAGACTGTTACTTACTCGTGACCATGCTGAATCTCTGGATTTAGAGGAAAAAGAACAGAGACATGAGGAACAATGCGTGGGGTATACATTAGAAGGGGTTCTTAGGCATTTCAGGAAGTCTGTACCTCTCAAGTACCTCAGCCAATGGGGAAAGAGAGAATGAAATGTGGCCGGGAAATTAGGTTAAAAAGGAGGCTGCATCTTAAAAATTTTGAGAGACTCCATGGGGAATGCCCCATGACCTCTCCCTTTATTCTAATAAAGTTACAGGACTCCTCTGTCTCCTTTTTGGACATAAACCTCTGGTGTTTGTGGATTGATTTTTCCTGACATCATGAACCCCACAGAAAAAGCCAGACACCCAAAGTGGCAGACTACTATCCCCTTCCCAGATGGCAGCCCCACTGGCAACAGTGTGTAGGGAGACAAAGGGAAAAATGGCGCCGGACTCTCCCCTCAAGATGGTGCCCTCCAGGCTACTGCATGGCTTGAAAGACAAAGGGAAAATCAGTTCTCTAACCCAAGATGTCGCTCCCCAGTCAACTATGGAGTCTGGGAAACAAAGGGAAAAAAAAGGACGGCAGACAAAAAGAACTCTCCGGTGAAGGTAGGAGCCTATAAAGCAGTTCTAGTGGTGGATGGGAATTCTTGACACACTTGGAGGCAGGTCCACCACCCACTGCTTCCTCCTGCTGCCTGCTGGACTCCATTGACGTTGGTACTTCTGTTCTCCATGCTGTAGGTGTGTCGGGGAGCCAGGTGGGAAGAACCTGGCGTCCAGGTGGGGTGGCCTAGCCCCAGGGACCTGCCTAAGCATTGGTGGCCTACAGAGTTTCCAAACTTCACTTTGAAACAGTTTCTAATTGTGACATGCAATTTTTCTGAGTTGCTACAGTTGCAAGCCCAGAAACTTGCGTGAAGCAACTCCCTGAGAAGCAGAGCCTACATCTTCAGCAAACACTGGCAGGCAACAGAGTGAGATGCCTGGGAGAAACTTCTAAGTGCCTGCTGCTGATCTTCCCTCCTACCTCCTGTTTCTGTTTTCCAGCTGCAGGGTCTTAAAGAGACACTAACAGTTTTGGGTGCACATAGATATGGACTACACTAACATTTTGGGTTACCCACAAGAGTATGACACTTGTTTGGAGAAGTTCTTGAAACTGTATGCCATTGATCATCTACACTCATTTACAGCTGAGTTGTCAGTTAGATGCTAACACTTAAATCCCTTTTACAGTCTTCTCCTCAGTGTTTTATTTAGTCCTTGTCATAGTTTTGAAGGCTGAAAGTCCTTCTTCCTAGAAATCATGAGAGAAGGCAGTCAGTATTTCCCCCTGCACAACAAATGAGAGGCAAACATTCCCAGATATCTCAGTCTTGTAGCTTAACCTCCATTCAGATTGACTGATTAGTAAATAGCAAGTCCCTCAGGCCTTTCCACACAAATAATCCACAGGATTTTTATTACTGTCAGTGATGATAAATTTTGATGCATTGCATTCCTAAAGTGGGTAGTAATATATTCAAGCCTTCCTTCAAAGTAATCAATTAAATTAGCTAATTACAGGTGAAGAAGAACTAAGAACTAAAAATATGAGTGTGGGCAGGAGGAATAGTATCCAGAAATGTAGGAATATTTTTGTGGCTCAGTGTCAGTTCAGTAAAGAGAAGGCAAGTATAACAGGTTTAAGACACACCAGGAGAATGTTTTCTAATTCTTTTGGCAGCAACACCTGTTTCTATTTTCATAGGAAATATAGCAACCTTCTACACATGACAGTAGCCAGAACACTTTAAAAGGCAGTAAGTTTTCAACACACTGTCCCCTGAAGACCCTCTCCTGTTGCAGGCCAAAAACTCTTTTTTCCCCCAGCTCGTCTTCACACAACGTTCTGTGTTTAAATATTATTTGACTGTTGTTAGAATAATATGGACAAAGAACAGTACTATCTCTCCAATGGAAATCCCTTTACTCATTTTATTTAGTACAGGAAATGCTGTGCTTCTTATTAGGAAGCATAAGCTCTTTGTAACTGTCTTATTTGCATTATAATACTCCTCAATCTGCCTTTTTGAAACTGTATTATGGTCTGCTCTCACACCAGCTTTGGCTCTGGTTTTCCAGTTAGAGGTTGGGCACTAATTACCTCATAGCTCATGTAATGTCAAACTATCTCTGGGACTGGTTGGGTGAATTGCAAGAAAAATTTAAGCTGCCACAGCTGATTTTGATCCTTCCAATATTGGAACTTGGCGATCTTGAACTGAACCAATAACCCAAGGTGATGGTAATGGCATCCTTTTCTAAACTGAAATAAACCAATCTGATTTTTATTTATGCCTCAACATATTGTCAGGAAAATTAATCCACAAACACCAGAGATTTATGTCCAAAAAGGAGACAGAGGAGTCTTGTAACTTTATTCGAATAAGAGGAGAGGTCATGGGCATTTCCCATGGGGTGTCTCAAATTTTTAGAGGATGCAGCCTCCTTTTTATCCTAATTTCCCAGCAGCCTGTCTCTTCTCTTTCCCCATTGGCTGAGGTACTTGAGAGGTACAGGCTTCTCAAAATGCCTGGTACCTAAGGCCCCCTTCTAATGTATACCCTCCCCTTTTTTCTTTTTTTCTTTTCCTTGAGTCAATCAGTGGAATTCCTATGGAATTTATGGTCTTCCCCATCTTTCTGTTATAGATGGGTAGAATGATGATTTGCTCTTGCAATGAAGAGATTAATATTGTGTGTGTGTTTTAAGAGAAGTTTTGTTGAGATTTGAATTTCTTTTGATGTGTAACTCTGTTATTGTTGGTTGGTTTTAGATAACCTCTGTTCTCCCCTATAATCCCCTTTTTCTCCCTTTGTATTGTTGCCATCATACAAGCCTGGTTGTCAGGGTTATGGGGAATGAGGGTGTGTACATGTGCCCCTTCCATGGAGCAGTTGGGAATAGGAAAAGTTTGTTGCTGGGGAAGCTTGACATTACAACACCTCACCTCCAATCACACTGCAAGGAGGTCTCCACCAATGGATGGCAAAGAAAAGTCAACTGGCAGACTTTGGGAGGGGCCAGGGACATATAAGGACTGCTTATGAAAATGTATTTGGCTGATGAAACACCAGGGGTATAAAAGGTGGAGCCAGGGGTATAAAAGGTGGAGCCACCATTTTGTGAATGTGCCTCTGGCTGCAGCTAAGCACCCAGTGCTGTCCCTTTTTCCTTGTTCAGTCCTTTTGTTGTGTTTTTGGGATTTAATAAACCCTTAACATTTTAAAATGAGCGTTTCTCACATTCCCATTTTTTCTTTCCTCTGTCTTAATCTAACTTTATTTATCAGCAGACCCACAGTTTGTTTGTAAAGAAATATCTCCCTCATTCTGTTCATCAGTGGAATCCTTAGTATTGTTTCTTTTATCTCTCAGTATCTAGCTTTATTTAAGAACATACTCATAGTTCGTTTGTAAATGCAAGTCCCTCATTCTCTTCAATATGTTATACCTGAGGTGAAAAATTACTCTAGAGGCTGTACATGTGCTGGCAGCCCTGTTCCCAGGGAGGCTTCACCTGACAGCCAAACAGGGCAGAGAAAGCTTGCACGACTGGGCTGCAAGTGAGTCCCCACTTGCTGGCAGGGCAGATGCCCCAGTGCCTAGGAAAAAATGCCTGGGAAATCAGGCTATGGGAGGAGCCTTGATGCATAAAAGCAGTTAACAATGGGGGCCATTTTTCTTTGGGGTTCTTGGATGGACGCGGGACTCAACTGGAGGGTCAGCTTGGTCCTCCTTCCCCCCTTGTCTTTTCCTCTGTGGTGTCCTGCTTCCCTGTCTGCACCTGTCCTGCCTTGCTTCACCGCTTCCGCGGGGCAGCTTGTCACCCCAGTAGCCTGGTTTTACAGCATTTCAGTTCACCTTGTGGAGTGGCCTTTCAGCACATCAAGTGGATTCCTTATGGAAGAAACTAAGAAACAAAGAGTGTGCTTCAATCACAGCTGGGACTTGGTCTTTGGGACCCTGCTGAGGCTTGTCCAAGAGTGGGATAATGCCAGATCCCAAAATACAACATATTAAAAACTGTCCTGTCAGGATGTCAGCTTCCCAACGCCAGCAATTACATTGGTCAGATGTATCTGCTAAGACAGATGTTGTCTAGGGCACCACTTCATAGTAGACAGCAAGGGCTTGCTATGGTTTCTCTGTGTGCTGTGAGTCCTGAAACAGGGCAATGTGTTTGGAACCAAGTGCATCCACAGTCAATTCTGTAGGCATGTTTTACATCTGAAAGAGAGACAAGTTATTTCTGTAATGTTGAGCTTAACAAATGGCAAACCTTTTGGTAACTGCACTGTTACTCTAGATGTGGAAGGGTATTATATATATAGCTCATATCTTTAGCCCTGATTTAATTTTCAATGTCAGACTTAGATGTTTCGTAGAAAATCCCCATCCTATTTACTGCACATCAGTTTTCCTTTACAGCAGTGTTTGAATGATTTCATCATATCATTTTTTCCTTTTTGCTTAAAACAGTTGTCAGTACAGTTTTTAGAGCATTGTTATCATCATCATCACAATCACCATCATCTCTTTTATATAAAAATACCAGTAAGCAGAAATTGTTGTTTTAACTTTTATTTTGGACACCTGTTATGTTAGGGGTCATTGGTTGGAGACAGAAATGACACGAACACACTGAGCATCCTCAGCAAACAACGAGTTTATTATGGCTGCCCTTTTTATAGGGGATTTGAATTTGCTGGGTTTAGATAGCTGATTGGTTGGGATCTCCCTTGGCCAGATCTCTGGCCAGTGGTGTGTCTGAATCTAGGCTTTAACAGGGTTGGATGAGGGTCCCTGTTTGAGTTCAAATCGGTCCTATCATTGTTCACCCAGGGTCTTGTTCTACGGCTTTTCTAGAATGAGCCAGGTCAGCCAAATTGGATTTGTTATGGCCAGATTTATCTTGTCTAGCTACAGACTAGCTGTACTGTGACAGGTAGCCAGCTAGGAACACTGCAAATCTGATTATTCAAGGACTATGTAATAGCCATTCATAAATTCAAAGCACAGCTTTCAGAGGATTTAATATAATTTTGGAACTTTTCTACATCCTAAATTCAGAAAGGTATTCTGTTAGATACCCAGTGAATAAGGACCAAAATTAGTGACTACATGACATAAGTTTGATTTACACATCCTAGATTCCTTTCAGTTCTTTTGATAGAGGCTAACACAGAATAAAAATTTTCAAAAAACATACAAAATTATATAGTGATTTTCTCTTCATGAACTCTTCTACATCGCTATATTAATAACTTTGAGATTTCTACAGTCAAGTCTTCTTCATTTTATGACTCTGACTTGTGCCCAGCATTGTTCCAGCCCTCAATAGATTAAAAAAAATCCATGCTTATCCTAGTATCGGTTTATTATAAATAGATGGGGAAATTCTTGACAACCTGACAAACTGACAATATGCAAACTTCTTTTTGTTCTTTTGTCCTGTGAGGACTATAAAAAGCACATACAAGACATTCTTCTTTTTACTTGCCTCAAACCACTCACAGCTCCATAGGTTTCTTCGGATAACCCAAAATGTTATTGTATTCCACATCCATCTGTACCCAAAAATTGTTGCTGTCTCTTTAAGGTCCAAAGGTGTAGCCAGAAACAGAATCGTGAAGTCATGGGCTTTTGATTTTTTTGCTGCATGATTTTTGCCACACTGAGTTATTGGTTTTTGCCTTGGGCAGAGCTCTCTGTCTGTCCACTTGGTTTGGCTCTTGGTTTCTTGCTCTGGAGCTGAGACAGAGTGGGCAGAGGCTTTTCCTTTTTGGTTTCTCCTTTCAGATTTTTGGGGATTTTTTCCTTGTCTCAGAAAGGCTGAATTGGGGCGAATTCTACAGGGGCTTGCCTGTTGCCGCCACGTCAAGTGGGGCAGCCTTTGTCCCAGCTCAATCTGCTCCAAACGCGCCAATAGCACCTGAGTCAAGAAGACTGTGGAGTCACCCCAGCCCAGCCACTCTGCCTTGACTGCTCCTGTTATCTCCTGCTGTGAGAAAGGTGAAGTCCCTCCGTGGGTTCTAGCTCTGACTGAGTTTCCAGCCACCATCAGAGCATGCCAGCTTCCTTTCTCAGTGGAAGTCTTCCCCCTCCAGGTAGGGGGGAAGACTTGACACCACCTTTCCTTTTTTCCTTCTATCCCTATCCCTGGCTGCAGAGTGGCATCTTGGGAGAGGGCATTCCTGGCATTTTTGGTCTCTTTGTTCTGGGCAGCCCGCAAGATTCAGCAGTTTTGTATCTGATGGATACTTGCAGTTTTTTCTTGCCTATTGCTGTTCTGCTTCTTAGTAAAGTGTTATTTTGTCACTTATATCTACTTGTATTCACTTCTTATTGGTGGAAAGGTATCTGTTGAGCCTGTAAAGGGAAGCAACTCATTCCAGAGTGTTCTAATTTAAATTGTCTCGAACCAAAACAGTAGAGAGTATAGTTTTTAACAGGAGAAGAATGTTTTTCCCCTTCTAATTCTCAAAAATTACCTCATTGGGTAACTTAGCACATCAATCTGTGTTACTCTGGGAGTAAAGTGTAGTCAAATAATAAAACTTGAACAAGCAAAAAGAATTGATTGATTAATGAAGTTACTGACTGAATCCTCTTTAAATGATAAATTTAATTATTTATTGCTTAAGCTGACATAGGGAGCTCCCAGAAATACAATATATGAATGAAAATATTAGTTGTATCAGACTTTTTTCCTCTTTAAAACATATTTGCCTGTGCAGAGACATTTTCATACCTTAAGTAGCTTCAACTGCTCTTGATTGTTTTTCTGCAACATGAGAAGAGTAGTGACTGCAAAATCCAGTGTGCCATGCCTAAGTGTATAATTTAACGTTCTAAGTTTTTCTCCTCCCTTTTTTGTTCTTTCAGCAGCATGCAGGATTGAGGCTCATGGCAATGTCTCAGTTTCTCAGATCACAACAGTCTGCCTCCACTGATGGCTGGTTTCCACATCTGGTGAACCTCGTAGACTTACAGTGCTATAGTTTTACACGACCTTTCATGCCATGATGCAATAATTGTTTAAACTATTACTTGCTTGTTATAATCCTGAAGGTTCATACCTGCATTCATGCCCCGATAACTAAATCCACCTTTTTAGGTTTACAAGGAAAACTTTGATTTAAGTTGTGATGCCATATGGCCAAAAAGTTAGATTTGCTCATTGTGCACAGGGGTCTTTGCCTCTTAACTGAGACATTCTGACATGCTGATGCACTGACAAGTTGCTTAGAAGGCTTACCTGGAAAATAGTTGCATCAAAGCATATATTTGTGGAAGTAGTTGGGAAATGGGATAGATTACAATGCACCAAAACCTTGTTTTCTTAAGAAGTATTTGTTTGTGAAAGCACTGAGTAACTGACAGCTTCAACTATGTCAAGAACAGATTGAAAATACAGCTGGATTAAATCTGTTACTTTCTGTCGAGATTTTACAAATATTTACAACAGGCAGTGGTAAAAGTATTTTTTTCTCTTTGCTTGTCTGGTAACCATAGGCTAGACAAAAAACTTAGAACCTAAAACTTTTCTACTTAGAAGGTTCTCATATGTTTAGGTCTTGATATTACACTTGAGAGTCACAGTTACAATATTGGAAAGCATGCTTGGTAGCTATAGGGATGACACAGCATTGAAATAGACTACTTAGAGTAGATATTAAAATTTCATCAGGTAAAGACTTCAAGAGCTGCTTAAGTAATCATGTCTGAAAAATTACATTGGTGACATGATGTATCATGAAGTTTGGACATTAGACAAACTCCTGAATCCCCTTCTGTCCCTATTTTCTATTATTTTTCAAGTTGTTGTGTGGAACTCCCTGAGAAACAAAGGGACATTAAGGTACTGTAAAATCAGACCAAAAAAAGAGGAAAGGCTATGTTATGCTGAAGTTAGCAATGTTGTTGAGTTTAGCAAACAGTGTGCATTTTTTTAAATTGACTTAATAACATTGTTTCATTTGCATTCACATATTACTTTGTTTCACCAAGTGTTCCTCATGAAAAGAATGTGGAATTGAAGCGAGTAGATGAGAACTGACTATTGCAGGAGTAAATGATTCCTGAGTAATGTTTCCAGACTTATACTACTTAACGCCATTACAATGCCCCAAATAACATTTGTGCATAGTTGGTCTTGAGCAAGAGTCTAATGGCACATACTGTGACAGAGCTGTGGTCACCCTACCATGTGCAATCACGGTGTCCTGGAGTCTTGTCAGGGAACTAAAAGCTAGTTTTTACCTCAAGCCTAGTATATGAACAACAAAAATGGGATGAAATAGCAAAAAGAATGAGTCCTGGAGCAAGGTGTATCCTGGAGCTCTTGTCAGGGAACTAAAAGCTAGTTTTCCCTTCAAGTCTAGTATATAGACAACAAACATGGGATGAAATAGCAAAAGGATGAGTCCTTTTTTGAGAGACCTTTTGATCTACTCCCTAGCTTCATGTACATGGAAGAGATGAAAATGGTTGAGCTAGGTGAGAAAAACCCAAAAACCAACTCATGCTTTGGAGCCTAATGCTGAACTAGTTAGGAAAATATCTGAGCCATTATCTTCTCTTGCAAAAAATGATCCAGCTGACTGGTGTGAAGTCAAGTGAAATGTCTACCTTTATTATCTCTGCAATGTTGGAGCAGGTAGGAAAACCCACCACATAATAATTCCGCAATTCTGTTTGGCAATCACAATTCTAGCTGGCAACAGCTTCTCTCTGTGTCTTGTACATAATGCTATCTAAAATGACACTACTGAAATACCCGTATTTTGCAACTTCCATTCTGCCCTGAATATGACACAATGTTCAAATTTGAAAGGCTGTATGAAAAAGTATTTTCAAGTTTCCTGGTATGCAGAAGAGAGATACTAAAGCTGGTAAAGTACCGCAAAAAGAAGTGGAACAGTGCTTTTATGAGTGCATTATTTTCATTATTCTTTACATTCCAGGGTGAAGCAGATGCTTTTCCAAGAAAAGCAAAGAAAAGCTAGTTCCATATGCTACGTAGTAAATAGTGAAAGTATGTTTAATTTTGGATTATATTTATTCAGAGGAGAGTAGAGGATCTGTACTTCTCCCTCAGCTTCCAAATTGTTTGATCCTGGACTTTCTTTCCTACCCAGGATGGAGATGAAGCTGTTCTGACAGATTCATCACTGAGTTCAGTGCTCACCGAGACTTCCATAGGATTATATGTCCTCAGGTCTTCATCTTGCTCCAGAGTTGGAGGCAATGTTTGAACCCATGACTTTTCCTGGAAGCACAAACAGGCGTGCTTACAAACAACCTCCAAGATGGGAGTTGGCTGAAGCTGGCAAATATGGATAATAATCAGGTGTCTGTGGATCTCTAAGACCCATGGAACCAGTCTTACAAAATATGGATAGAGCAAACCTAACGATTCTCCTAACCTTGCTCAGAGTTGATGTATTTTGAGGACATTCAGTAAACCACTTCCTTTCACCATGCATCTGCTCAGAATGACAGGCTGCTGAGGAAAAAGCTTTTGCCATTACCTGATGATCACTCCAAGAGTCAAATCATAGAAGCTGACATTGCTCAGAATTATCTTCCCTTTGAAATCTAACTAAATTAAGTGTGAATATTGTTTTTGTTCATCCTTGATAAGCCATTTACTTCAATAGAGCTACTTGCACTCTTTAATTTCCTGTGTTGCCTTTCTTAACTACGAACAAAAAGCAGAGAGGGTTTGGATGGAAAGTTACATCAGCAGAGGGGTTTGGATATAAAATCAAAGCAAGGATTCTTCAGAGATGCTTACTCAGGTACAAGCCTTCCTATCATTGTGTTGTAAAGTCTCCATTTGACATAATCTGACATCACCACTGCACAGTGGCAGAGCTATGGGATTAGCAGGCCTAGATGGCAGCACCAAGTTTAGCTAAGCAGAGCAAGTGTTTCTCTGTGAATAACTGTAGAAGTAAAATTAATAGGCATCCAGAGTATGTAACAAACCATATTCCTCTAGAAAGCTTTGGGGTTTAATACAAGCTTTGCTGGCTAGGCATTGGATTGTCCCTGGAATAACATCCTTCTGTTTCCACTTAGTGTTTGCACTAAAACCTCAAACCTTGCTGTTTGCTCTATGCCTCCAGAAAGGCTTTGCAAATCGCAGTGTAGAGTAGAAGTGACAAAGCAGGATGTTTTCTTTGTGAGAAGGTACCCTGAGTACACATCCTATCATCACTATTCAGCTTTCAAAACAGAGATGACAGTGGTGGTAGTGGAGTGCTAGGCAAAAGGCCTGGATGTTGTCATCATCATCTGTCCTGGCTCAGCAGGAGAAGAGTCAGCCAGATGTGACCCTGGGCAGACACCCTGGGTGACTGGTGCAACAGTGAGGTGGCAGGGTGCTCCAGAGCTGCAAAGAGGTTCTAAAGTCAGGTGAAATGAGCAAGTCAATTCCTACTCAGAAATTTTTCCTCTCTTTAAGATTAAGTATCTTGTAATACAGAACACTCTCCCTCCATGG
>VYXD01005115.1:5158-44725 GCA_013397195.1 Hylia prasina
GGACGGAGGGATCCGGGCTGAAGGGAGCCGGGGGAGGCTGAGGGGAGCCGGGGGAAGCTGAGAGGAGCCGGGCTGAGGGGAGCCGGGCTGAGGGGAGCCGGGCTGAGGGGAACCGGGCTGAGGGAGCCGGGGGAGGCTGAGGGGAGCCGGGCTGAGGGAGCCGGGCTGAGGGAAACGCCCGTCCGGGATTCACCATCGGAGCAACGCCGTGGCAGCGTCGCTTCAGCCGCCAGTCGGAACCCCGAGAGCAAGGAGAAGCAGGTTGGTGAATTTACTTTTTATCTCTTTTTTTCCCCCCTCTTTTTTTCGCCCTCTAATTTCCTGAACCATCCCCCTGAACACAGCGCGCTCGCAGATCCAGGCGGTTTCAGTGTTCCCGAACCAGCCCTTCCCCTCCTTATATTCCCTGAGATTCAGTGTCAGCAGGAATAGAAAAACAAATCTCGGTGAATGTGGGCTGTGAGTCCCCGATGCTGCGGGAGCTGTGCTAAAAGAGAACTTCGGCAAGTTCCTGAGTGGTACAGCACGTATAAAATGCAGTTTATAATGAACACGCGTAACTTCCAAGTGTGCCTAAAACGTGGATAAAACCTTTAAGTGCCAAGGAATCCCAGGAGCTCTGCACATAAGGAAGATCCACAGCATGAATGAGGATGTTTTCACTACAAACAAGAGAAATTCCACGACCTGGTGAAAGTTCTTTGAAGAGTTCGGGACGTTTTTTGCTGTCGAGTCCTGGGGGAGAGTTGGATTTGTTGCTGTGCTTCTGCCTGCCTTGGGATGCCTTTATTAAAACTTTAATATTAGCAAAATTATCCCGTGTGGGTCATACCCATTTCTATTCTGTGCGTGCCACTTACTCAGAACTCTTTATTTAGAATGATTTTTAGTGTACTCAGTGGCAAATGGAATTCCACGCTCAGACCAGCAGGACTGGAACTTGACACCCTTAAAGAACAGGTCAGAGGGTGCTGCACATAGACATTATTATTAAAAGATTTTTATGCTTTCTAGACATTTTTAATATTTAAAACCAGTTGTGGTGCAGTGCTTGCAGAAGTCAGGGATGGTTTATATGGTTTTCCATGCCCACAGCAGGTGTTTGTGGGTCCTGCTCATTTCAGGTTGTGCTGAAGCTGTTTCCCACACTGATAAACCAGGGAATTCTATGATTTATCACCTGTCCAGTCAATAAAAATCATCTTATTTCATTGCTCTCCTCCTTGCCTGCGCTATCTGTTGTGTTTTGCTTTTAACCCCAACTCTTGCTGAGCTATTTTGTGATTCTGTGGTTGATATGGAGAGGAATATTGTAGCTACATAAGAAATCTGAAATTTTCTTGTACGCAGCAGCAGCAAAGTCAGTGGTTCCAGAAAAAACAAAAGATATATTTGTTCAAAAGGACCTCAGTTCCTTCCTTTTGTACAGACACTTCCACAGCCACAAATAAACCAAACTGTGTTAATTTATTCTCTCCAGGACAGAGCTTACAAGTTTTAATAATTCTCTTTATTTAACTTCCTGTTCCTTGCAAATATCCCTGTAAAACCCGTGTTCTTTCTTCCAGTGAAGTAAGAAATTCTGGCAAGTTCTCACTGGAAAAGATTCTGGGGAATCCTGTCTGCTCCAGTGCATTTATCCTACCCTGGGATTTATCTGTAGATATCTCTTTTTACCCAATTCTGCACAGTTTCCACGAGCAAGGGTGAGCTTTGAACAGAGCAGGGGCTGGTTCTGTGGCCATGCAGCTTGCAGGGCTTTGCTCAGGAATGTTGTTGGAGCTGGAGTTGGAGAAACACCTCTGCCAAACCAGCCCTGGGTCGGTGGGACTGGGAGATTCCAAGCTGGGCTCAAGAGTGGTTGTGCCTTCTGCTCCAAAAATTGAAGGGGTGCTGACATCAGAATCTCTGTCTGGCCATTTTTGTGTCAGAATCCCAGAGCTGTTAAGGTTGGAAAAGCCCTCCAAGGCCATCAAATCCAGCCCAGAGCTCTGAGGGAACTCCAGGAGTTCCTTGGACACCTCCAAACCAATCCTGACCACCCTTTCCTGGGAGCAATTCTCCCTTAATTTTATTTTTTTTTTCACTTCCATCAGGAAATTAAAAAGCCTTTATCTTCACTAAACTACATATAAATGATAATTTTCCTTCTCTGTGGGGTTCTGTGGTTGTTTCCTTCTCAGTGTAAATGGGTATTTCATGGGGGAAACTCAATCAGCCAGGACCTCTGGATGATTTTGTACATTTTGGAAATGGATGTCCAGTTTTCTTGGAAGTGATCTCCACCAGTTTCCTGCTGGGAAGTGGTTGAAGGATGGACAGGGAATTTTTGTTGCACCTGTAAAAGAGGAACGTGGTCTGTTTCTCATTAAACCATTCAACAGTGCGAATAATGTACATTTTTTGTCAAATAAACTCTTTTAAAAGGTACTTTTTACTTCGGAAATTAGGGAAAATCTAACTAATTTCAATTATTTGGAAATAATTCTTGCCTGTATCTTTGTGAAATGACCTGATAGCTCCATAATTCCTCTGTCCCTTTAATAGGAATAAACTAATGGAGAGGCAACAGGTCAGGTGGGCCACCCACAGCTGTGCTGAGAGCCAGATTATCCCCTGGAAGGGGCTGGGAAAATCCAAGATTCCCTCTTTAACTGCTGAAAACGGAGCTGAAAAAGCACCTGGTGGGTGGGGAGAGAAGTGGATGGGATTGGCTGGTCCTGCAGAAATCCAGCTGCAGCTGGTGGGAGAGCAGGCAGGGGACAAGGATGTGGGAGTTGGGACATCCCTGTGGGAGTTGGGACATCCCTGTGGGAACTGGGACATCCCTGTGGGAGTTGGGACATCCCTGTGGGAACTGGGACAGCCCTGGGCAGCTGGCTGCAGCCTCAGGTGGATGTGGAATATAGAAATAAATTGATTTTCCAGCCCCAAACTGCAGGGCCAGGGCATTACATAAGCTTGGCGCTGCCTCTTTTGGCTCCGGGGATGTTCTCAAGGAAAATGTCCTCAGAAATATTCCAGGAATCCCTTTTGGAGGGATTCCCTAACTCCAGTTTCTCACCCTGGCATTTGCTGTCTGACTTGAGCTGTGGGTTTTACTCAGCACTCAGTTCTTGACTACAACAGCAGCCAAACTCTCTTTTCTGTGGAGCTGTAAGTATGAAAATATATTTAGATTTTAGCAGCATTCATGGAACTCTTGGATGGGAATAAAAAAGAAGGAAGTTTTTGTCTGAAATGGAGGAACAATAATGAAATGTTGCTGCAAAGTTTAGCGAAGTTTTCACCGTTGGAAATGGGTGAGGGCTTCTGTGTGTGCTGCACTTGGAAAATTCTGATTTTTTTCTCCTTTCCTGGCGTGGAGAGAAGTGTCTCTCCCCATCCCAGAGGGAGTAAATCCTGCCTCAGTGTGATAAAATCCTTTCTCAGTGTGGCATTCCAGAGTGTTGGAATGAGATGATTTTGATGTTCCTTTCCAAACCATTCTGGTTTTCCATGATTCTACTTACAAAGGTGTGAGCACCAAACGAACTGAAATACACAAAAATGAAATGAGAGGCTGATAATTATAAGCCCTCAATTAATTTTCTGTGTGATTTGCAGGTCGGCTCTACAGAGCAAGATGTGTTGGCAAATCATCCCAACCATGTTTGTGCTGATGGGTAAGTCACTAAAAAATACCCCAAAAACCAGTTTGGGGTTTTTCAGCTCAGGAAACATCAGTTAAAAAAAATGTCTTGAGTCAGGATACATCCAAATAAATGCCCTGAGGAGATAAAAATTTGTGGGGAGTTTGTTTTGGTGGCCATAAAGTGCAAGGAAAACTCCTCTGCTCCTGGAGGGTGCTGCCATTCCTGCTCCCATGGGCACGGGGCTGCCAAAGGGTGCTCAGCTCACTGCAAATGCTGCATTCATAAACTGGGAAATGCCTCTGACAATATTGGCATCTGCTCTGCAAGGACAGCTGGTATTTGCCTTTCTTTTTTTCTTTATTTTTAAATTTTTTTTAGAATTAAAATAAGGACTATTTAAAGGGTTTTGGCGCTTAGGGAGAAAGCAAACCCCGTAATCCAGTGGAGTTATTGTGAAAATTTGTGCCATCTTTACAAAATATGAATCAAAAAGATGACTAAATCCTTAGATTTAGGTACCTTTAATATACATAAACACCTTTTCATCTTGCTCCATACGTACTTTTATCCACTCAGTATCAAATATTGCATTGTCGGAACTCTTGTAAGTCCCTTTTTGTGATCTGAACGTGTTGAGTAGCTTTAACTGGAAATCCTGGATGCTCCAGGGAGCTTTCCTGGGATTCCAGAGCAGTTTGTCACCGTGTGATGGCCCTGCTCACCCAGCCTGGGGACAGAACTGCAGGCCAGCCCTTCCTCCGGGTCATTTTAACCTCATTTTCCCCATTTCTGAAGAGAGGGGGCTGAGCACAGTTTTGATTTTGTGACGTTTAATCAACCCCTTGAGACGACCCGTGATGCCCGAGGGGGAAGTTCCTTAGGAGAGGAGGTGAGCTGGGCACAGTGCTGCTCCTCTGCCCTGCCCTGTGTCACTTTTTTTTGTCCCTTTTCCACTCGTGGGTTATGGCCTGAGGGTTTCTTTGCTCCTCTCCTCCTGCTGGGAGGCCTGATGAAGCTGGGATTTACAGAGGCACAGCCCCTGCCCACTGGGAAAGGAGGGAAGAGCAGAACCCTGCAGGGGTCTGGCACCCCAAAATCTGCCTGGGGAGAAAGCCAAGCCCTCTGCAGAACAGCACTCTGCACCTCCTGTTTCTAACAGCTTTTTTTTCATTCCATATTTTGGTATTTTGTTACTTTAACTCACGCTCTGTGCTAGAGAATTACGAGTTTCTGTTAATCAAGCAGTGCCAGAGATATTCTGCCATTTCTTATTTTGGCTGTTGCAAGGCATCAATTAATCTCCACTTAATGACCTGCTTAAAATTTCTGCCCTTCCTGAGCAAAATGCAGAGTGCCCCAATGCCCCTGTGCCTGGCTGCAAGGACAGATTTAATCTTTAAATTCACAGAGTGTTTTACAGGAAGTTGTTCCCTGCTCATCCTTCTCTAAACCCCTGTGAGCACAACTCAAGCAATGACATCAACAAATGTGCTCAGAGGGGTTTTATTTTAAACCTGATGGGGAAAAAAATGACATTTTCCTGCCTCTCACTTCCCAGAGAATGCCCTGGGGTTGTGCAGTTGCACCCACACCAATATTGTCCTTTTTTATTTAAGAGTTACAGTGGGACTATGTTTCATATTTACAACAGGATTATATTTTTATTGAAATGGAGCTGTTTTATACGAGCTGGAGGGGATCTGTTCCAGCACTGCTTGGGAAGATGAGACTCATACCCAGTTTAGGATTCACTGTATTTTTGGTTAATAAAAGCCAGTTTATCCCAAGGAGATGCTTTGCCTACAATCTTGGCCTTGTTTTTTTTCAGGAGATTGAGAAAACAAAAGCTCAGGTTGGGGTAAAAGGCTGTGATGCCTTTCAGAGAGGATGTTTGTAGCAATTTTGTCTTTACCTAGAGGGGATCTTTTTATTAATTTTGTCTTTACCTCAGGGTAAAACAACCCCTGGAAACAACCTGACTTTTACCTAATGAATACATTTCTGCATCACACCAACCACTCCCTTTTAACTGTTTAAAAAGATGAACTTTTCCTTTCATTCCCAATACTTTTCTCCCTTTCTATTTGCAGACTTCTCTCAGATGGCAGCTGCCCATTGCATGGTCCATCCAGTTCCTCCCAGGAATTTCACTCTGCCCTGTGTGCTGCTGAATGAGACCTTTGTGAGCCCTTTCCCAGCTGGGAGCTGGTCTGGTGTGAGGACAGAGCTTGGAGCATCCAAAATCAAGCCTTTAATGGATGGAGAGAATTTTCTGTGCTGCCTCTGGAGTGCCAGCAACATTGATTGTTCTTTGTACAGAGCAAGCATGCAGGCAAGGAAGTTTATTCCTTCAGAAATAAATCTCTCTGCTCCTCAGCAAATAGGTGGGTTTAGCACTCCAGGGCACCAGGAGTTAATTCTTCCAAAAATATTTAGGGATTTTTTGTTGTTTGGGAGGAGAGGGGGTGGGTTGGATTAATGGGGATGCACTTTTATCCTGGGCAGGCAACAGAGGGTGGCAAAATCCTTCCTCAGGGTGGCAAAATCCTTCCTCAATGTAGTAAATTCCTTCCTCAGAGAGGTAAAATCCATATTCAGTGTGGCAAAATCCTTACTCAATATAGTAAAATCCTCAGGGTGGCAAAATCCTTCCTCAATGTAGTAAATTCCTTCCTCAGTGTAGTAAATCCCTTCCTCAGTGTGGCAAAATCCTTCCTCAGTGTGGCAAAATCCTTCCTCAGAATGTAGTGGGAGATGGAGGAATTGTGCAGCACAGTTTCAAAAGGGAAAGAAAGGCTGGCTGTCTTTCCATGGGGATTGTGAATAAAATATGGAGCACTGCATAAGAGGACATAAACCCAGATCTTCAAAGGAGTTTAGACACTGTGAGGAATATTTCAAATATTTTTGGTGGATGTGGGCTTTCAACTCCATCAGCAGGCAGGGGAGATGGAGAAATGACATCATTTCTACACAAACTCTGAGGCTGTAAATAATAAATATGCAGGAAATATCTGTACATGGATTAGGATTTTTTTTCCCCCAAGGTTTTTTTTTCCTCCTCCTGTCTCTGAGGAGCACTCTCATGGCAGCAATCTCATTGACCTCAGTTTGCATTTCACAAATCCCCAGCTGAGGCTTCATTCTTCTTCACCCTGCAGCTTTGTCCCTAAATCCAGGTCAAAAATATTCCTTCTTTAATCATGACAGAGCAGAAGCACATGGATTGTGAGCCTTGGAAGTGTTTAAGGTGCCCAGCTCAGGTTATTCATCAATATTTTCCCATTTGTGGTGCAGCCTCACTTTCAGGAACATCTGTTCCTTGCCCTCTCTCTGTCAGTGAGTTCTCAGGTGTTTTATTTTGTTTTGATGCAGTTCAGAAATGTGTGATCCCTTCCTTTTGTCCAGATTGGAGCTGGAACATGGAATGTTGGATTAGAGGCAAGCTGGACCTGTTGGTTTGTAACCTGCAGCTTTTGAAGCTGGACCTGAGAGCTGACCTGAAGGTGAACCTTTTGTACTCTGGGTAAGTACAGGCCCTGTTAAATTTGTCTGGAAAACTGAAAGCATCTCCTAAAACATCAACATTCCAGCTTCCAGCATGGTGGGAGCTTCAGCTTTGCAGGTTTTACTTTGTCCTGTCTAAAAGTAATCCTGGAGAATATGAAAAGTTTGTGGTTTTTTTGAATGAAAAATGGTTGGAATGGAGAGTCCCCTTTCTCTGTCCTTCCCATGTTTCTTAAAATATTTTCAGGAAATCAGCATTGACTTCTTAAAGTATCTTTGTTGTTAGAATTTCTTAGTTTTAAAGTCTTGGTTCTGCTTTTTATTTGTTTTTGACCATGATATTGTCTTTCCTGAAGGAACTGTGGTATTTAATGTGACAGAATGGCAAATGCTGCTCTCATCTCATTGGCACTGTGGTGAATATTCCCTGGAATGCTGAGAGGTGGAATCATCCTGCCTGTGGCATGGGCAGGTCTTGTGCACATTGGTTACAAAAAGATCTGTTTGATTCCATGAAAGCACCCTGGTTTTTCTGGCTTATTGACAGGCTTGAAGGATGGGTACAAACAGCCAGACTTTGGTTTCCTTATGAAACTGAAATAGTTGAATTTATAGGGGAGGACTTCCTGAGCAGCCAGAGATGCTTTGGCACAAACCATCCCTGTAGTCAGAGTGCAAACCAAGGGTATTATTTAGGAATAAATATGGTTGTTCAGCTGCCACAATATTTTAATCCCATTTTGGTGAGGTGGCTTCCCATTCCCAGTGCCCCTCATGACTCTGATTCCTGAAATACCATTCCATGGCTGTTTGTGGGGGAAGCAGCTCTGGCTTTGCTCTGCTCCATCCAGGCTCAGCTGCACAGGAAAAGCTTTGCCAGTGATGCCAGTGCAGAAATCTCTACACTGGGATGTTTTGGGATGCCACCAGCTTGGAGCCCCAGCTGGGCTGAAGAGATTCCCTGTGCTGGGAAGGGAATTCAGTGAGTGCCATGAAATTGAGGAGAGCAGGCCCTGGTGAACTCTCCAGAGTCACTGTTTGATTCCTCTTTGCTGCCAAGATGAGAAACAAAGCAAAACCTTGGAGAACTCATTTCCCTCCCCACATTCCATATTAATATTTCCCTTTTAGGGTCCCTGTGTTCTGGGGGAACAGCAAGCACAAGCATTTCAGCCTTTGGGAAGGTGACAGCTTTCCCTGTTGGCTCTCTGATACCTTAACATTTTATTCCTGAGCCAAAATACCTTGAAAACGTTCCCAGTTTTAAAAATATGCATTCCTGGCATGTGTTTCTCCCTGGGAGTCTGGAGATCCAGCCAGGATTCTCACATGCAGGGCAGTGCACAAAAATAATGACACAGAGACTCTACAACAGAAAAGCTTGGGTCTCTCACAGCTTTGGGGTTTTTTTTTCCAACATTAGAGAAGTCTCCTCTTATTTACCACATCCACATGGAAATATTTCCATCCTGCTTGGAAATACCAGGAATGGGAATGTTCCATTCCTGGCATGGCAGTGCTGGGTGGGAGGCTCAAGTGAGGGAGATGCTGGGGCTTTGGGAGAGAGAAGGTTATTCCAAAAGGATAGAAGACAAGAGAAAAGGTTATTCCAAGAGAAGAGAAGAGGAGGAGGAGGAGAAGAGGAGGAGAAGAGGAGAAGAGAGGAGAGGTTATTTCAAAGCTTCACTAGACAAATTGGGTTAATTGTCTACCAAACACCTTTCCAGCTGTCTGATCCCAGGAATGCTGCAAAGCCCAGGGTTAATTCCATCAGCTGGAATCTTTAGCCTCAGGGATCCCCTTGGTAAATGCTCCCAGTTTCATTTTGAGCACTGATTATCATTTGCCCTTTCAGCTCATGAGGCTGCATTCATATTTTGACTTATTTGAAGCACCTGGGAGGCTCTCCTCCAGTTCTGGGACTAAATTCTCATGTTTTTTTAAGGATAAATCATGCAGTTTGCCTCAAGTGCATCAGTTGTGCACCGAGCCTCTCCAGCCAGAGAAAAATCAACCTCTCACCAGAGACTGATGAGCTCAGCAACCCTCAGATCTGCTGCAGTTTAAACTGGGCAGCTTCTTCAAATAAAGATTTTTCTAGAGCTACCATTGATCAAAACCATTGGAAAATATTTATGGAAAAAGCCCCAGAGAGCTTTGCTCCTCTCATTCCCAATAAAGGCAGTGCTTGGAGAGGATACAGGAATAATGTGACAGCACAGTTACAATGGGGACCCTATTTCACAACCACCTGCTTGGGGTGGACCTTTCCAGAAAATCCAGGCAATTCTTCCTAAAAGAGGTTTCATTTTATTTTTTTTCCCCTTTTCAATTGCAAGAACAGGATTGAAATTCAGCCAGAACATTTTGCAGCATCTAATTGAAAGTCTCCAAGTTCCCCCACGGGGCCACAGATGAATTTAGCAGGAGAAGCTTCACCTTCTGAAGGGGGTTGAATATAAATAAAAAACATTTAGGGCTTCCTAAATGTTTTGGGGTTTTTTTTCCCCCAAGGTTTTCCAAGATGTTGGCTAAAAGAATTCTCTGTGACAAGATTTGGGTGGAGGAGCCACTGACCTCTCCTCAACTTGTGAGGGTTAATAACTTTAGCAATTTTTTTTGGTGCAAACAAGTTCATCTGGATAGTTAAAAATTGAAATAATTATTAGGACTGATGAGGGGCTGGTGTGGTGGTAGCCACTTTCCAGATAGATCAGATCAAAGACATGGTTTTTGAAGAAAAAGCTACATTTTCATGGATTTATTGTGGCCTTTGGAGAGCAACAAAATCTGTGAGCAACAGGAGAAGGTAGGGAAGCTTCAAAGAAAATTCTGCAAAGTCTTTGAAGGGAAATTCAGGAGAAAACAGTGGAGCCACATCTGAAAAAACAAACTTACTCCAAGTAATTTTCAGAGCTCTGTGTCTGCCAGAGACCATCAGCATAATTCCTGTGTCCTGAGCCTTGGTGAGAATTATTTCAGGAATGTCAGGACTGGCTGTGTGGAGCATTAATAAATGTAAACCATACCTTGCTATGGACCTGCCTGGGGCTGTTCCTGCAGAGCACAGGAGCTGGGAGGGCAGTGCTGCTGAAATTCCATGTTTTTCCAGCCTCAGACAATCCCAAGATGCAAAAAAGATCAGTGAGGGATGAGGGGAGAGGGGCTGGGATGATCCAGGAGTGGTTTCAGTCCCAGCCTGAGCTCTTCCCATCCTCCAAAATTCTCCTCAGTTTTTTTTTTTTGTTTTGGCCTTTTCCTCTCTAAGCAGGGCAGGATATGGAAATGGAATTGGTGAATCATGCCCACTTCCCTGTGCTCTGCTCTCAGATAAATGGAGCAGATAACAAATGGACTAAACCCCCAAAAATAAAGCAGCAAATCTCGTCCTTCCCTCTCCTCCACTGCAGAGATCTCTGCCCTCCCTGAATCCAAGTGTTCCAGTGACTCATGCCAGCCATAAAACCATTGGAAAAATGCACAGAGAGGCACTTATTCCATGAATTTCCATTTCTTTCTCTGAATCAGTGAAACAAAACCCTTACTGGACAGAAATAATTCCAAAACCACTTCAGAACAATTCCGAACAGGAGCTTTTTTTTCTTTTTTTTTTTTTTTTTTTTGGGTAAGGATGAAACGTGAAAAGCAGGAAAGAACCCGAGGTGATTGAACTGTCAGGGTTTGTCTTGGCTTTGCTGCCGGGAGAAATTTGGCCACAGATTATTTGCACTATTAAATTCCCAACCTTGGGGAGGCCTTAGTCACTGGAGACCTGCAGAATTCCATAAATGTGGGTTTCTGGAAGAGCCTGAAGAGTAGAGATGAGAAGGAAGAGTCCTTTGGGAGCTGCTGCTTCCAAAGATTTAGCTGGGACATTGGGCAGGAATTGTTCCCTGGGAGGGTGGGGAGGGCCTGGGATGGATTTCCCAGGGAAGCTGTGGCTGCCCCTGGATCCCAGGAAATGTCCAAGGATGGAGCTTGGAGCTGCCTGGGACAGTGGAAAAGCTCCCTGTCCATGGCAGGGCTGGAATGGGATGGGATTGAAGGTCCCTCCCAATCCAGACCATTCCATGGTTACAATATTCCCTGTAATGCTCAACTCTAGCAGGAGCTGGAGGGAACATTAAATTGTTTTGGTATTATTTCAGTGCCTGGGAATGGGAATTAGAAATTCATCTCCTTGGGGATGGCAGGGAGCTGCCCTGGGAAGGTAAAACAGCACAAACAGGAGTGCTTTAATGGAACTTAATGGAACTGGAACCATTACAAAAGGGAGAAGCAGCAAAGTTAAAGCCGCTGCTTACCATTACTATTTTTTCCCATGAAATAATTTAAAACCTTGACCCATAAACCATATCCAGACGTCCAAACCTACTGAGATAGAGAAAACAAACCCCCCAAAACATGGAGTTGTTTTATTTCCCGCACTGTCCGTTTGCATTTGGCTTTGTTTCCCCCCGCGCAGGTCGGAGCCGTCCCTGGGAGCCGCATCCACCAGCTCCCTGCGGGGCACGGTGCGGGTGGCGCCGTGTCGCTGCGGGGACAGGGCCACCACCTGCCAGTGCCTGCTGGTCCCCCCGAGCCTCAACCGCACCCTGCTGCTGTGGCTGGAGGCGGTGGCGGGGGGCGGCACGGCCCTGGTGTCCCCGCTGCTGTCCCTGCAGCCCGCCGACATCGGTGAGTGACGCTCCTGCCAAAGAGCCTCGCCAGGGCACGGCGGGGAGAAGAGCAGGGGGGGGAAAAAAAAGCCAGAGTTTATTTAAGAAACTCGATTTTAGACAGTTCCAAAGGCGCCTGTGGGTTGGAGGGTGAAATCCCACCTCCCAAACCGCATTTGTCAAGACAACTCTCAATCAACTTTCTTTCCCACCTAAGAATACGTAAACAACGAAGGACAGTTGGGAAAACAAAGCTGTTTATAGCAAAAGTGTAGCAAAGTAAAAATTCTAACTCCAGTATGAAACACGATTCAGAAGGCCCAGAAAAATCCTCAAACCAGGGTGACACCAGAGTGGCAGCCCCTGGGGGTTAGCAAGAAATCCAGTGATCAAGAAATGCTCTTTGCAAGTCTGGGGTTTGACCTGCAGCCTGCCAGAGGCAGCTCCCTGGGTGTGCTTTGTAAAGCAAAATGGTTTCCATGGAAGAGAAAACAACCAACGATACAGGAACAAAAGAACAAAGCCAGGTGCAGGTGACAGAGAAGCATCTGACACCTGCCTAAGACACCCCAAAAAGAACTTCAGCACCTCTGGGCTCCCTCTTAAATAGACAATGATTAAGGAGCTGCCAACAGAAACAGCTACAGGTTCTGAGAGACATTTCCAGAGCCCCACAGGTGCTCCTGTGCTGATGGGAAGGGCATGGAGGATTCTAGCTTGGCTTCCTGATATGTTCAGAGGCAAATCAAAATTTTTTTCCCCCTTCAATAGGCTCATTTGCTTGGGTGTGGAAATGCCCTGCCACGGGTGAGGCTGGCTGGGCCCTGTGTCCATGGAAAACAGCAGCAGGATGGCTCTGCTGGGACAGGGGCACAGACAGGGCAGGAAAAGCTCCCTAATCCCACAAAGCACACGGAGCAGAGCCCAAGCACCCAAAAAATTCTCTCTCTCTCATTTCTTCCTTTCTAATTAGGACCTCTCTGCGCCCAAGTGGTGGAGCTTGTTGCTGAGGGCTTAAATGAAATTGAAAAAGCTGCTCCCCAAGTTGCTTGGCAAAGAATCCCACCCATTTCCCCAGCAGCTCTCTGGTCCTGACGTTTTCCTCCTCACCCATGCAACCCCGAGCTGGAGAACATCCCCGTGTGTTTGATCAAGCTCAGACTCTCCTGACATGATGAATTTGATATGTGTTGCTATCCAACGTGCCCAGTTATTGCAGATTTGGGCAGATTTCATAAAGGCAGGAGCTGTCAGCTGCAGGGAAAAAGAATTAAAGTTTTATGAACATCTTATTAACTTAAAAACTTCAGGATTTTATAAACTTCCTCCCAACTGATGTGCTCTGCAGACAGAACCAGTTAAAATCTCTGGGTGGGCTTGTTTGGAAGATGAGAGGTGGCATTTTTCATCCTGCTGGTTTGAAATGATGCTGCAGGAAGAAATTAAAAATTCAGCCTGGAGCCTGCCAGTATTTAAAAATGACACAATGAGTTAGCTCTGCTTAGAGAAGCACGTTTTTAAAAATGCACAATATTAATATACGTTCTGCCAAGATTTAGCTCAATTAAAACTATTTTGAATGTAAAACTCTTGAGTGCTTGTACCACGTGGATTTTATTTGCTGGTTGTGGAGCAGGTGGCGTCACAACCATCATTATCTGTGGGATCTGATTCAGGGAAATGTGATGGAAAAGCCACTGGCTTTTGTTTGCCTCCTGCCCAATCACTCCCTGCTGGCCTTCCTGAAGTTAATTGCTTGGAGATGGTCTAGAAGGAGAAATTAAATAAAATCTGACTTGGTGCGGTGGATTTATATGGAAAAAAAAAAACCAAGAGATTTTTTGATACAAACAACGAAATAAAATTGACTTAGTGTGGATTTATACTGAAAATAAATAGAGGTATTTGACCTAACTGAGTGCAGGAATGCATTTAAATGGGACACTTGGAGAGCTGGACTCCAGTGCAGATGGAATTTGAAGGGAACATTTTGCCCAAGGCCCAGGATTTTTGGGAATGTTTTCCCTTCGGTTTCTGCACGTGGTGCTCACCCTGCAGGGATTTACTCTTCCCTGGGAAAAGCTTGGCTGTGGGTGAGGACAAGGTCTCAGCACCAGGTAACAGCAGGGCCTTGACTCCTTGTCATTGTCCAAGCAATGGAATCCTGAGGGTTTCCCATCCATTCCCCACTCCAGAGCTCCCTTCATCCCCATGGGAATATCCAACCTCTCCATTTTTACTTTGCCCTCACACAACTCTCCTGGAGACCTCCTTTCACAGCCATAACCCCTGTGGAAGGATGGGCGTATTGAGGAAATCCTTGTAAGGACCAAATGGATTTTCTCAGCATTCCCATCCCTCTCTTCCTCGTTCCCTCTTTCCAGGCTTGGCCACTGGGAAAAGCTGTGGCCAAGGGGAACAAATTCCTGCAGATTTGTGGGAAATGGGAGGTCAAAGAGCATTTCTTGATACCTGTAACAGCACCAGGGTGACTTTTCCAGGGATGTAACACAACATCACTGCCATGCTGTGGAGCAGCTCTTGAAAACTGAATTTAACAGAACGGAGCTGAACAGAACTGGGTTGAACAGAACTGATTTAACAGAACTGGGTTTAGCAGAACTGAGTTGAAGAGAGCTGATTTTAACAGAACTGAGCTTAACAGAACTGGGTTGAACAGAACTGAGTTTAACAGAACTGAGCTTAACAGAACTGGGTTGAACAGAACTGATTTTAACAGAACTGGGTTTAGCAGAACTGAGTTGAAGAGAGCTGATTTTAATAGAACAGATTTTAACAGAACTGAGTTAAACAGAACTGGGTTGAAGAGAGCTGATTTTAATAGAACAGATTTTAACAGAACTGAGTTCAAGGCCTGAATTGTGGCTCTGGAGCAGTGGGGTTGGGGTTAATTGTTGATTAATTTGTGTGCAGTGAGGCCTGAAGCCCCCGTGAAGCTGCACCTGGAGCTGGCTGAGGGGGGCCAGGTGAGGCTCTGCTGGTCCAGCCCAGCCCTGCTGCCCTTCCCTCTGCAGCACCAGGTGAGGGTCTCTGCTCCTGCAGGACACGGGGACAGCCAGGTGAGGCATTCCCAAATCCCTGCATTCCCACCACCCTTGTTGTCCTTGCATTGGGAGTGTGGCTGCTCTGGTGGAGCTGGGCTTAGCACGCTGCTTTTCCTTGGAAAAGCTGGGCTTAGCACGCTGCATTTCCCTGGAAAAGCTGGGTTTAGCACGCTGCATTTCCCTGGAAAAGCTGGGCTTAGCACGCTGCTTTTCCCTGGAAAAGCTGGGTTTAGCACGCTGCATTTCCCTGGAAAAGCTGGATTTAGCACGCTGCTTTTCCCTGGAAAAGCTGGGCTTAGCACGCTGCTTTTTTCTGGAAAAGCTGGGCTTAGCACGCTGCTTTTCCCTGGAAAAGCTGGGCTTAGCACGCTGCTTTTCCCTGGAAAAGCTGGGCTTAGCACGCTGCTTTTCCCTGGAAAAGCTGGGCTTAGCACGCTGCTTTTTTCTGGAAAAGCTGGGCTTAGCATGCTGCTTTTTTCTGGAAAAGCTGGGCTTAGCATGCTGCATTTCCCTGGAAAAGATGGGTTTAGCATGCTGCTTTTCCCTGGAAAAACTGGGTTTAGCACACGGCTTTTTCCCTGGAAAAAACTGGATTTTACATCTGTCCACACTGAGAGAAGCCCCATCTCCTGCTGGCTCTCACAAACAACCTCCAGTTTCTCTCCTTGGGTGAAATCCTGATTTCTGTGACGTCCAAGCCCATTTGCTTTCAGCATTCTGTATGTTCTGCAGCACATCTGTGTTTAATATTTATAATATTTTAGTTTAAATATGGGGTTTTTTTTCTGTTCCTACCACGCAAGTGGCTCTGGAATAACAAGCAGCTGTTAATTAGCAGCCCATAATGAAACAACTCATTTACACAACTTCCACCGCTCTCAAATTGACAGTAAATTTAAAGAAGAAAGATTTTTTTACCCAAAAAAAATAGAAAAAAAATAGAAAATCTCCTGTCTCTTAAGGAGCAAATGGATTCACTCAGCACTCCCAGAAACTGAGTGCAAGGAGAAGGCATGAGAGGGAATTCAAGGAATTCTGACTCCGTACAATTTATTTGTGTTCCCTTTGCCTCCTTTGCTGTTTCCCTTTACAACAACAAAGATTCAGCAGGTGCTTCAGGTGGCTCTGGAAAGCTCCGTGGCCATAGACAAGGCCCTGCTTGACTCCCCATCCTCAGTGCAGGTGAGGAGCAGGAATCTCCACGGGCCAGGCTTCTGGAGCGACTGGAGCTCAGCCTACAACCTCACCCTGGCAGGTAGGACACCTGCCTCGGGCAGGATTTGGGAATAAAGCTGATTTTCCACTTGGTTTTGTGGGTTTGCCGTTGGGGGACTCGAGTTGGGCTGAGGAATCCTGTGGAAGCTTTTCCTGCCTGGCTTTTTTTTCCTGTGCCAGGCTGGCATTAGGAATTCTGGGGAACACACACACACATCTGTGGCTGTCAGCCCCTCAGCAGCACCTGTTCAGACCCACAAAAAGCTCTTTTCCTCAGAGCTTTTCCAGTTCCAGTTCCACCTGGCAGCGCTGAGCCTCCCCTCAGCTCAAGATTTTTTTCTCCTGATGCTTTCTCTCACTTCTGGTTTTGGTTTTGTGGCTGAACTGAGGGCCCAGAGCAAAACCAAATGTGCTTTTTATGCAGTCCAGCATAAAAAGCACATTTGTAATGCTTTTTACAACTGGATGTTAATAATAATAGGCAAAACTTCCTGATTATTTTGTTGTGTTTTTCCATGCTCTGTTTGGAATTCCCTGGGAGTATTTTGTGCTGCCACAGGAATTCTCTGGACTCTGTTTTTCCTGGGCCTTTTTATGGGTACCTGAACCAAAGAAAGAACTAAACCTTGGAAAAAAGAGCTTTTTTCCTAATAAAACCTTAAACAACAGATCCTAAATCTGCTTTACTGCCTAAGAAAGGGAAACCAATTTCAAGTCTCAGGGGATTTCTTCCTCCCCTTTTTCCTTTTGTGCAGCCTGGGGACATTAAAGATTATTTTAATCAGAACTGAGAAACTTCAGGTGTGGAGGGAGACAATCCAAGGCTCATTTCTGCTCTTGTTCATAGTGATTAGGCAGGAAAGTTAGAAATACAACTGGATGTTAATAATAATAGTAATGATAATAATAATAATAATTTATTGACAAATGCTCTTATGTTTTTTGTTTCAGCTTCAAATCTCAATGGATTTTTTTTTCCCTTTTTCCCCCCTGCTTTTTTTATGCAGCTCAAGTCCTGTACTTCCCTCCCAAGACCCTGACCAGTGCTGGCTCCAACATTTCATTTCTGTGCATCTATAAAAACCAAACACAGCCTGTAGAGGCCCGGGAGGTGGTTTGGTGGCTGAATTTAGCAGAAGAAATCCCAGCCAGCCAATATTCTCTTGTCAACAGTCGTGTGAGCAAAGTTACTCTTTTCAACTTGAAAGCAACCCAGCCTAGAGGGAGTTTCTTCTATAATGCTCTGTACTGTTGTCACCAAAGTGGGGAATGTCACCATAGATATGCTGAACTCTATGTGGTAGGTAAGATTCCAGAGGATTTGCCATTCTCTTTTTGGGGCATTTTCCTAGGAAGGATCTGATATCTCCATTTAAAATCCATTTATTGCCTTGGTTGGGGTTTTTTGTTTGTATTTTTTGGGGTTTTTTGATTGTATTTTTTTTTTTTTTTGGTGTGTGTGTGTGTGTCTTGTTAATTAAGTTTTCCATGTCTTTTAATTAGACATGGATTTTAATATCTCCTGTGAGACTGATGGATACTTGACCAAAATGACTTGCAGGTGGTCTGCAAACCCAACCACCTTGCTCCTGGGGAGTTTGCAGCTAAGATATTACAGGTATGGATTGGGGGTTAATTCTCTTTTTTATGTTTGCAAAGCGTTGCTCAAAATGTTGTTGCCTCAAAGAATTCTGAATAAGTAATTATAGATATGTAAAATAAAAATAAATACGGTAATTATGGAATTAACAGATTCTTTATTCTGTGTGCAGGGAGAGAACCAGAGATGCCTGAGTGTGTAACAGATCTTATTTATAAGGTTTTTCAGCATTTTTCAACCTGTTTGGGAGCCAGTTCTCTTCGAGAAGGTTTCTTGGATCGGTTAAAAAATTATTCCAGTTGCTCCTATCTACAGGTTGTAAGGAAATAAGGGGAAAGCCCATTCCCAGTGGGCTGTAGGATCCCTGTTCTTGGAGCCCCTCAGATCCTGACAGCTCCACCCCATTTGAATTTCACTGCTCTGAGATGGGCCTTGAGTCCTCCTGAGGTCTCCACTCAGTCTTGGGTTTTTCCATAATTCTGTATCTTTTTTCCCCCCTATGTACACACAGGTAAAAATAGAGGATGAAACAAATCCCCTTCCAAGGTGGAGGAAAAAAAAAATCTTGCTTAGAGAACCAAACTTTAGGTTGTGAAGGGAATATTGATTTGTGAGGGCAGCAGCTTGGACTGCAGCAATTCCCAGAATCCCAGAATCCCAGCCTGGTTTGGGTTGGGAGGCACCTCAAAGCTCATCCCATTCCACCCCTGATATATTGAGCTTGGGAGTTTCCTAGAACCACTCAGACAGACAGACAGACAAAACTATGGATTTCCTGAGGCAAAAAAATTCCATCATTTCACTGCTCTGCTGGGCTGGAGAGGCAGAAATTTTGGCAAACAGCTTCCATCAACTCTGAGAGCTTAATCCTTTGGAAAGCCAGCCTGTCTTCTCTGGTGGAGTTTGAATGATCCTGGTGCCCAGGTGAATGTTTCCCAGGGTTTTGTGGACCTTAGGAATAACTGGAATGCTGGAAAGCTCAAGTGGAGGCTTTTGGGGCAGGATTAATGCCTGGCTGAGTGCTGAGGTGGCTTTTGTTTAACCTGCCTTCACAAATATGCATATAATGAGTGCACTGCTGGGAATGAGCCCCATGCTGCTCTTTATTCCAACTTCCTCAGTGTTCAGGTTTAGCTAAAAATGTCATTTTCTAGCAGGAGGTGATAATGTGGAGATTTGTTCGTGTTCCTGTGAGATCAAACAGCGACATTACCGCTGCCTGCAAATCCTCCCCGGACTGATCCCCCCTTTTTTTTTGTTCTGATTTTTGTGGTTATTTTGTTGGGAGCGAGGCCTGGAAGGAGGAAGTGCAATAAAATTCCTGCTGCTGTTGCCTTTTGGAGCTGGAGTGTGAGGCTCTGGCTGCGGGGTTTTGTTTTGCCTGGGCTGTTCCTGCATTTTCCTCTGCGGGCAGAGCTGCCAGGAGAAACAGCTCCAGAGGGATCATCCTGTGGGAGCAGGGAGTGCTCCAATCCCACCCTCCAAAGCACCAGGCACTGCTTCAATCCTGGGGGCAGGAAGAGGGAACTTCAACCAGGTGTAACTCCCACCCTCCCTGGCCCCTCTCCTCACGGGTGTGAGGGGAAAAGCTGAAAAATTGGGATTCATCCGGTTCCATTTCATCCAGAACCCAGGGCTCCTCTCTTCTGTTGCCAGGTGTGGTAACTGGACGTGGGATTTTTAATCCAGAGTTGGTGTTTTTGTGGGATTTCCATCTCCTGGAGGCCTCAGTGGGTCTCTGTGGAAGCCTCCCCCTGGCTGGCAGCTGGGATTTTGGAAGTCATTCCCAACTGGAGTCAATTCTTGGCAGATTTTCCTGGCTGTGTTTATTGCCAATCCCTAAAATCCCACAACTGGTGAGGATTTGGAGCTGCTTTCTCTTGCTGTACCTGCTGCTTTTTGTTGTCTGTCCTGCTTTTTCCAGAGCCAAAGCTTCGAGGAGAGACACTGAAATGTTTTTTTATCCATTCAGTGCAGATTCAGGTTCAAGATCCAAACAATCCTCAAAATCCCAGGACCTTTCCAGCGCCACCACTCCTTTTAATTCCCTCCAGATTTACACTTGCCATGGACCAACTGAATGTGGCTGGTTTTTTATTTTTTTTCCCCCCTCTTTTAAGGAGCCAAATTTACTGCTCTGACTCTCCAAGCCCATCTCCAAACTCTGAGGTGAAGGACTGCCATTTGCAGAGGAATCATTCCTACGAGTGCACATTCCAGCCCATTTTCCTTTTATCTGGATATACCCTGTGGATTGAGTTTAAACATTTCCTGGGAACTCTGGAATCCTCCCCGACTTGTGTCGTTCCAGCAGATGTGGGTAGGTCGAGATCCATGAATCCCTTGTGCCCCCTGGATTTTAAATGCTGTAGGGAAAGAATTTTTCCACAAGTTTTAAAAAAATGAGGGTTTTGCTATTACTTAAATGAAAAAGAAACTGGATTAAATGTCATTTCTATACAGGAGCAGATTTTAAACGAAACATCCACTTCTGCCTGTTACTCCCTCTGCAGAAAATGCAAATGTTGTGTTAGAAAATGAAGCTCATTTTTTAAGGTTTTGGTTATTTAATTGTTTAGACTGTTTCGTCTTCAGTTAATTAAGTTTATACTCCAGCACAGTGTATTATTTTATTATTTACACAGTTGTAAATCCATTTAAAACCATGGGGACTGTCCCTGCTCTTCTATGCTGCTGCAATGTTTTGTGACAGACAGAACACTTAAATTGGGATAAAAACAAGAGGCAGGAGCAGTGTCTGAGCGTTTTAAAAACTCCAAAATGTGCAAATCACCTCTTATTATCTGCTCTGGGACAGAGAATTCACTGGGACAAAAAATTGGCTATTTTTTGGGCACAAGTGTGAGCATGGGTGGGAGCAAACAAGGCAGCTGGACCCCAGAGGTGCTACAAGAAATAAATTCGAGTCATATAATTATGAAATAAATTTGAGTTATGTAGTCATGAAATAAATACATAAATAGGTATATAAATATATGTAATAAAAATACATTTATTGTGTGGTGGCAATGGATGGAATGATTTATCCCAGATGCAGGGTGCTCTCTATTGTAGCAAAGCAAAACAAACCTGTTCCAGCACCATCCAAGATGAAAAAATGGTTTCTTTTTTTGTTGTTGTTTTCTCCTCATTCACATCTGATTATCCAAAATAAGTTTATTTCAATTTGGCTTGATTAACAGTCAAGGGTTTGGGGTGATTCCTGTTCTGGAGAAGCTGGATTTGGGGGGAATTCCCAGTTAATAAAATAAAAGCATTTCCATTAATCACTGCACAGTGTCTGTCCCCAGCCTTTACAGGAGCTGCTGCTTTCTGCAGGGGTGACCCCATGAAAATCATGGAATTGCTGAGGTTGGAAAAGCCCCAAGGCCACCACTGACCATGTCCCAAGTGCCACATCCCCACGGATTTTAAATCCCTGCAGGAATGGGCGCTCCCCATTTTGGAAATTTTCCCAAATATCCAACCCAAACCTCAAAATTTACTGCCAGGCTCTGTTTTTTGCTCTTTAGCCCAGGTAGCAAGTGCCAGCAGCAGAACAGTCTGTTGTGCTTTAAATAAAAATGAAATACCTGGAAACATTCTGTGTTTCCAGTCCTGCTTTCCTTGGAATAGCAGAGGCTCTGTGTTGCCCACCACCCTCAGGACAAGGAAAAGCCATCCATGATTTGATTTAATGGGAAGTGTCAGTGCAGCCACTGCAGTCATGTTTTAATTTTTTGCGTTTTCCAGTGAAGCCTCTCCCCCCTTCCAACGTGGGGGCAGAACTCACCAGGAACGTGGGGCTGCTGAACGTGAGCTGGACCGAGCCCGCCTTTGCCAACAGGGATCTGGCATTCCAGATCCGCTGGAATTCAGGGAACAGGCAGGGGATTCCATGGCAGGTACTGTCAGTTCCACCTGGGCTGGGGCAGGGATCACTGCACTGCTGTCCTCTTTTTATGTCCATCTCTCTATGGAATTTATCCACGGGGGAAATCACAGGCACAAACATTTGCAGCGGCCGCGAAGGAATATTCCTCACAATCCCACTTCCTCCCTGGGTTCATTCCCAGGAATTTTGCCTCTAAGAGCTGCCTGAACATCCCTTTGTTCCCACTGTGACTTTTCCCCCTTCTCTCCCAGCTTTATGAAGTCCCAGACCCCGCTGGCAGCTGGGCTGTGATAGGAGTGGAGCAGCTTTGTGTGGAATACGTGGTGCAGGTGCGCTGCCGGGAGCTGGATGGATCTGGGTACTGGAGCGACTGGAGCAGAGCAGCCCAAACCCTCGTGCAGGACATCAGAGGTCAGTGCTCCCAGGGAAATCCTGAGGGCTGGGATTTGCCAGGCTCACGAAGGCACTGCCCTTCCCAAACTGTTGTTTTGCAGCTCCCTTGCAAGGCCCGGAATTTTGGAGGATCGTTTCTGAGGATCCGGCAAGGAAGCAGAGGAATGTCACACTGCTGTGGAAGGTGGGAGCAGCTGCATTTGGGGCTTGCCCTTTGATCCTAAACCCAGGTGGAATTGCCAGAAGGGGACTCTGTGACAGGCACATGAGGCTTGTGGGAATTGGGATTTGCCTTTCTCTGTGTTCCTGACAATTGCTTGGCTCGTCCCAGAGGCAAGAGGCGAATCCTGGTGGGAATTCTGGGACAATAAAATGGGAGATGGTTTTGCCTTCTTTGCCTTAAAGTGTTAATGCAGGACAGGAAAAAGTCCCTCAGTGCCCGTTCCTGTTTGCTCATGTGCTGCTCTGGGGTTTGAACCCTAAAAAATGTGTAAAACGGGGAATTGCTGTGGGAATCTGAAAGTTTGGCTTTCCTTGTCCTTCACTTCCCTTTGCTGGGAAGAGAGAGGATTACAGTCAGCTCTGAGAGAGGGAAATGAAGCCTTTAAAGGGACTCCAGTCCTTGGCTAAAGAGACAAGAGCCAGAACATCTTTATTGGGCCCTGTTTCCTCCAAACTGGAGCTGCCCAACCAGCCTTTGCCCAGGAATCAGGGGAGGAAATGGAGGAATTAATGCCCATGAATTAATTGCTGCAGCCCCTGATGGAGAATCACTCGTTGTGCAGCGTGAGCAGGTACATCATAAAGCACCAGACCCCAGGGAACACCTGGGAGGAATTTGTGGATCATGGCACCAGCTGGACTTTTCCATGGACTGAGCCAACCCACACCGTCACCATTTTAGCCATGAATTCCATTGGAATTTCTGCAATTAATTCTAATTTAACTCTATCCCAGCAAATGAGCACAGGTAAGAGCAGCAGTGAGTGGGATGTGGGAAATGCCAGGAATCCTGGTGATGCTCATGGGGAAAGCTTTCTTTGGGATAAAATTCCCTCTGGGGGAGTAAGGAATGTTTTATGGGGATGCATCAGCACCAGCAGAGCTGTTGGAAAACTGATGTTTCCATCATGAAAATCCTAATGAATTTTGGGTCGGGAAAAGAGTTGTCTGTCTCTGGACTGTCTTTGCTAATGAAATACAAATTAATTAATCAAAGAGAAATAAAATCCTGCTGGAGAACTGGTCTTTCATCTCCTCTGATTTGGGAACACCCAACATTCCTGCTGGGGAATGTTTTGTTGTTTCCAAAATGAAATGTGGTCGTGTTTTGGGCTGCCAGGGTACGAGAGTCCTCAGACTTCCTGAGCAGCAATTCCTGGATTTGGCTGCACTCTGCTTCATTTATTCTCCAGGATTCAGGAGTTTTTAATTATTTTGGCTAAGGGTAATTAAGGAATTGCAGGTGACAATTGGGATATTTGATGTCTGTAAGAAACTTGATCTGTTTAGTGCTTGGGACTGGTTTAGTGTAACCCAAATTTTGGTGGCTTGAGGGGAAAAAAAAAAATCTCTGCTGATGTGGCTTTATTATACAAGAGATAATTAAAGTGATAAAGGTGTGGAACTTGAGCAGTGTCCAGGATGTGGATCCCAGGGGTTTTCCCTGTTTTCCCAGTGGATGCTGTGCAGTCCCTGAGTGCTTACCTGGTGAACAGCACCTGTGTGGTTGTGGTTTGGAGCCTCTCCCCCCAAATCCCTGGGATAAAATCCTTTGTGATTGAGTGGAAGAACCTGAACAGAGAAGAGCAGATGAAATGGCTGCAAGTTCCTCCAGATCTCAGGAAATATTTTATTTATGGTGAGTCTGTGCTTGAAAAAAATAATTCTTGCTGTTAATTGGCGTGGAACAGAAAAATGAGGAATTTCTGAGCTCTGAGCCCTTTTTTTCCCTTCCCTGTTTCCAATCACTTTTATTGACCAATAAACCAAATTTTGATGCTCATTAGAGGATTGCCTGTTGCATTAATAATCACTTTAAGCTCTGGAGTGAGTTCATTTTGTGGCAATACAATAAAATTAGTTCTGGAATATTGAGCACACCAGCTAATTATTCAAATTAATGTCTGCATTTCCTTTGCATTTTGACTTTACTCCTACAAATTATCACAGCAGCTCAATAAACTGCTGTAAGCTCAATAAACTGTGACAGAATAATGCTGGATTAACAGTTGGGATCTTGGGATTTTGGAGTAGGGATCTATGAGAGATGGATCCATTATTGCCCCCTCTGGGCTGACCTGAGCTCTGATCTGTGCCCAGAGCTCCTGTGCAGGGAATGGGTTAAAAAGTGGATTCCAAAGGCTGATTTTCCCTTTTCCAGATCACTTCCTCCTGATTGAGAGGTACCAGTTCAGCCTCTACCCTGTGTTTGCTGGAGGAGTGGGCAAAGCCAGAGCCACGGAGCAGTTTGCCAAAGGTCAGGATCTTTTCCCCTGGTTTTTATGAAGCAAAAGTGACCTTTAAGTGCAAAATCTCTGTCTCATCTGAAGGAAAAAAAAAAGTAGTAATAAAGTCACTGTAATGTACCTACAAACAGTGAACAGACTTCAGCTTCACTTTGAAAACTCTCTGTGGGCAGAGCTGAGTGAGGGATTAAACTCCTATTTAAAACAATTCCTTTTTGTCTGTTTATTCCCAAGGGAAAGGTTTGTCCATGTGCAATAAAACTGTTGCTCAAGGTTATTTCCCCATCTAAACTGTTGTCTCTACTGTTTGTTATTTCCCTGTTGCCAGCAATTTGCTCCCAGGCAGATCATTTTGCTGCATTAATAGCTGAACTCCTTTATTTCCAGGGGGATTTGAAACTGGGAGCCTCCACGTGGTCCTGCCAATTGTTTTTTCCACCTCAGTTTTGCTGCTGGGAGCGTTGCTGCTTTCACACCAAAGGTACTTTGTTCCTTGTTATCCAGAATTCCAGCTGCACTTCCCACTCTGCTGAGCTGCTGTCACAACATCCCCAAGTGGTTTGGGTTGGGAGGGACCTTCAGTCCCATCCAGGGCCACCCCAGGACACTTTCTACCATCCCAGGCTGCTCCAAACCCTGCTCCAGCCCGGCCCTGGACACTTCCAGGGATCCAGGGGCAGCCACAGCTGCTCTGGGAATTCTATTCCAGGGCCTCCCCACCCTCCCAGCCAGGAATTCCTTCTCAATATCCATCTAAATCCCCTCTTTTCCAGCTTGAAGCCATTCCCTGTGTCCTGTCCCCCCATTCCTTGTCCCCAGCCCCTCTCCAGCTCTCCTGGAGCCCCTTTAGGCCCTGGTCATTCAGCACAGACTTTTCTATTTTCCCAAACTTCCACCTGGAATGTCCCTTCTTTATGTTTGGGATTAGAATTGGGCCATTTGGATTATTTTGTGGCCATTTCTCATCTCCCCAAGGATTTTTTCATGGCCACTTATCATCTCCCCAAGGATTATTCCGTGGCCACAGTGCTGTGGATAAATCAAATGGCAGAGATTCCTTGCCTGCACAGTTCCCTGTGGGAACAGCACCAACTCCAGGTTTTCCCCTGGCATTTCAGGGTGAAGAAGCTGCTCTGGGAGGATGTTCCCAACCCCAAGAACTGCTCGTGGGCACAGGGAGTTAATTTCCAGCAGGTTTGTATTTCCCTGGGGCTGCTGCTTCCCCCACCCAGGGCTGTTGTTCCAGCTCTGTCTCCAGGGGAAATCCAGCCCCGTTCACCCCTCTGGCTCCATCCAGAGGTTCCCATTTCCCAGGCCTCTGGATTATGCATTGGGTGGGATAAATATCTGCCAGTTTTGAGTAGGTGACAGATGGTGGCCTCTGCCAAAACACCCCTGGCCTTGGCTGGGAGGGGTTTCATCAGTGTTTGCTGTGGTGTCCGTGGAGAGGGGAAGGGAGACAAGCACCTCCATCAGGGACAAACCACAAGCACGAGGAGAAAAAAATGGTATTTTCATTGTTTGAAAGCTCCCTGTTCATTTTGATGTGGGAAGGTGGTGGATCTGTTTGGGAAAGATCCCAAATTCAGGGCTCAGGTGCCACCAACAGCGAGTCTGGAATGAGTAGAGCCCAAAAGTTCCACTCTTTGCTCTAATTTCCCACTACTCCGAGTGTTTGCACGTTTTCCTCGTTGTTTTGGCAGCTTCCCTGCTGTAAAACAGGGTTTGTTAATCCCCAAAAAAACCTGGGTTTGTCTGTTTTGTCCCAAATTGATTAAGAAATACAAGGGAAATTCTCCTTTGGAGCTCTGGTGCTGCTGTTCATCCTGGTGGATCATTTCCACGTGCATTTCTTAGGGAGTTGTAAATCCTGCACTTCTCCCAAACTGAGGTCTTTCACTCAGTTCAAACGTGCAGCTGCTACTCAGGTGGGAATGCTCCAAAAATCCTCTGGAAAGGCTGAATTTGACCTGGATAAGCCAATCCCGGCAGGGAAAGTTCCTTCAGTGATTAAATCTGTCGAGGAAATTATGTCATAGAGGATTTTCAACCATGAATTCTTAAAGAACCATGTGTGAAGTCCATGTGGCAGAGCTCCAGGCTGCTGGGAGTGACCCTTGGTGTGGGATGCTGTGACCCATAAAAGCTGGAGAGTGAAATAAAGTGAAATAAAGCTGTCCCATGATCAGTGAGCACTGAAATCCCTCTTCCCTTGCAGCCTGAGACTCTGGAGCATCTCTTTGCCAAGCGCCCCGAGCCCGTGGCGTGCGAGCCGCTTCTCCTGGAGGCAGGGATGGCGCTGGGAGACATCAGCATCACCAAAACCTCGGGAAAAGAGGAGCCAGAGGATTTTTTAGGGATTGACTCCACCTGTCCATCCCCCCAGGAGCCGGAATGTGACCGGGCCTGCTCCAGCAGCCCCTTCCAGAGCAGCAGCTTGTGCGGGAGGTGCCAGGATGGAGAGGGCAGAGCTCGGGGGGGCCTCAGATACACCACTGTGGTCAGTAACTCCCTCCCCAGCAGCCCCAGGAGCTGCTTGGAGAGCTGCTGCCCAGGGGGACACCCCACAGCTCCAGGGGGACACCCCACAGCTCCAGGGGCCTTCCCCAGTGCTGCTTGGGAGGTTGGGAACGGGCCCTTGCTGCTGCTCCCTGCCTCCCAGCCCAGCAGGGCTCTGTCCCTGATTTCCTCCGAGGGGTTCTGGGAGCCTTTGGATGGAGCTTTCCTGTGTTACCTGGGGATGGCAGCCCTGGAGAAGGGACACAGGGAGGATTTCCTCACAGAAAGCTCCAGGGGGGTGTGTCAGCTCCAAAGCACGGATCTGCTCGCAGAGAGGGGCATTCTGCAGCACGTCCCAACAAAAGTCAAGGAGTTGTTCATCCAAAGCAGCCTCAAGCCTGGTCCCATCATTCCCTATGTCCCACAGTTCCGGGTGGTTGCAGCCAAAGGGCAGGAGGCCACGGAGAAAAAGTGACATAATCACCCCCAAATTCCATATTCCTAAAGTGTTTCCAGGTGTTGGTGCATTCCCCAGTTTTCCCTCCCTTGATCTCTCCGGCTTGTTCTGGTTTTGGGCTTCACCTGGAGCGCCCAAGGGGGAGAGAGCTGGAACATTTCTGGAATATTTCTGTGGGAGAAAAGCTGGAATGTGCCATTTCCCTGGGAATGGTCTGTGACAGCGAGTCAGCCTGGATGTGGTGGGAGGGAATGGATCAAGGAGTGAAAGGCTCAGGCTGCTGCAAGAAGAGAATCCAGATTCCTGTGTCTCCATTAATTGGATAAAATTATGTGTTTCAAGTAAAGTATCCAGATTTTATTGTGGAACACAGGATTCCAGATGGTGCAGTTTTACTTCCTAAGATTCCCTGGGAGAAAAGACGGGAATTTGATCCAAGGACCCTGCATTTTTGATTTTGGGGGATCCAACCTGTCTGTCTGGCCTTGGAGAAGTCACTTTGCCCTGCCAGGAAGCCTCAGGTGGGAGTAAACCAGATGTGGATTTTCTGGGAGAAGCAGGAAAACAAACCCACACCTATTTGCAAGCCAAAGCTATTTTTCTTTTTTATTTCATAGTTCATAAATATTTTTCTACACCTGTCTTTTCAGAGAGCTATTTTGAGGAGTGAAGGAGGATGAATTTATTGTGCATTCCAAAGAATAAATTTCTGTCAAACTTGAGAGAGACAAAACCAAAAGGGCAAAACCGACTTCAAAAATCAAAGCAAGGGTGAATTTAAACCCAGCTTAACACAAAACCCCACTGCTGGTTTTTGTTAAGCTGCTGACCTGGCTCTTATGGGGCTCTTATCTGATGTTCTGGCTTCCAAAATATTGTGTGGGATGGGGAATTAAAACCTGTTTTGTGTTAGGAACCAAAACTTGTTGCTGTGATTGGAGATAAACCTGCAGGCTCCTGCAGCAATCCAGGCCAAAGCTGGGATGGGTCCTGGGTTTAGGATTCACTTCCTGCTGTTGGGAAGGGCCAGGAGAGCCCATTTCTCTGGAGAATGGAATGATCCTTCCATGGAAGTGTCCAGAAATACCATGTGGTTGTGTTTAAAGATCATCTTTCTCCAGAAACAAACAGCTGATGCTGATTTTAGCCTTTAGCCCAGTCCTTTCCCAGTAATTCCATATGGACAGGGGGAGCTTAACCATGGCAATGGCCAGCTGAGGAACCAGGGAAGGCTTTCCTGGGAAGATGGGAAAGTTCAGGGATTAGGAGATGTGCAGGAGGTCTCTCCTCGAGGGACACTGGCAGATTCCCAGGTTTCACCTCCTCTGGGAGCCCAGCCCATCCTCCCTCTGCCATCCCATGATTTTCCTAATGGCCAGAGCAGGTGCTGCTCCTCAGGAGAACCAGTGGATCTCCTCTGCACAACTCCTGCAGGAAATACAGCAAATCCAGGGTGCTCCAGCAAAAAGAGAAGATTTGGGGTGTGATCAGTGCAGAACCGAGGGCTGGATCCCTCCTGGGCCCTTCCTGTGCTACAACAGGACACGGGATGAAGGCACAGCACACCAAGTGAGCTCCAAAGGCAGGAAAGAGAAAGTTTATTCACAACCAGGGTTTATATAGTTTTCTAGGGATTGCCCCTGGGTTGGAGGGAGAAGTTGCCACCTCTCCATCCACACTGGCAGAGACAAAAGTCCATCAAATGTCTCTCCTCGAGAGAGGGATGTAAACAAAGATTGTTTTTCCTACAAAGTCCTGAAAGACTCCACTTCAACATGTAAACATTTGAAAAGCTTTAGAAAAGTCAGAAAACTCCAGAGATTCTCAGAAGGCTTTAAAAATTCTCAGAAGGCTGTAAAAAATTCTCAGAAGGCTTTAAAAAATTCTGGGTGACACATCTGCAGTCCCAGAGGATGCTGCAAATCCAGGTCCTGAGCCACAGCACGGGGCAGGCCGCGGCTCCATCAATAATTCCTGAGCCTGGCATTTCCATCCCGATGGGAGGGACACCCGATCCCGCCGCTCACCTCTCCGTGCCCCCGCAGAAAGCCAAAATCTGCATATCCTGAACGCTCCATCTGCTGCCTCTGGCCCCGGGCAGCAGCTGCCTCGGGGAGGGGAAAACTGGGAGCTGGGGAAAACTGGGGAGTTGTTTTCCATCCTTGTTTTTCCCCTCGGCTTCAGGGCAGGTTGTTGCCCACAGCTGAGCCGTGAGGGATCGCTGTGTTTGCAGGCGCGGGAGCAAAATCTCCTTGGCTTGTTCCCGGCTGAGCTGGAGGTGGGAATGTGCGGTGCCCGGCCGTTTTGGGATGTCAGGAATTTTTGTCGGCGCCACAAGAAGCTCCCACTCGCTGCAGAGCTGTCCCTGCGAGGGACACAGGTGTCACCCTGGGGAGGGGCTTCGTGCCAGGAGCTGTCCTGGAAAATGTCTGGAGCGGGGAATTTGTGCCCGCTGCCTCTCCCAGGCTCCTCTTCCTTGGCAGGAGAGCTGGGAGAGCCCTGCCAAGGAGCAGGGAGAAAGTAGGGAACAGGGTCATGCCAGGAGCTGTGCTGGGGGAGAAAAAAGGGGGTTCAAATGACGATCCAGCTCACCTCCAGCTCTGCTCTGAGGGCTCTCCCGCACTCCTGGGTCAGCCTGGCACATCCAAAGGGATTCACCTGCCCCCGGCCGTGGGGAGGGAGCAAAAAACTCCGGAATTGCATTTGGGAGCAGCCCAAGAGCAGCCCCAGGAGTGACCCAGCACAGTTTCTGTTTCCTTCACAGGGAAAAATGTTGCTGCTTCTCCAGCAATGTTCCTGTGCCACAAACAATCCCGAGCCAATTCCCAGGGATTCTGGGCATTTTGCAGAGAAATGGGGTTTTTTTTTTGGCCGTGGCCTCGCGCTCACCAGGAAAGGCCTTTTCACTTTGAACCAAGCAATTTTAGGAACGGTGTGCAGCCTCTGAAGTGCAAATTAAGATCCTGCAGATTCATTTTGAAGAGCATTCAGGAGCGCAGCGCTTTTATGTAAGAAAATGAATCAAATGTGTAATTTTCCCTTTTCCATGTCACTTGCAGCTACAGTTAAATTCCCCCCCAACTTTTTTTTTTTTTTTTTTTTTTTTTTATTTTGGGTTTTGTTTTTGGGGAGGAAAAAAATNGATTGATGTTTGGAGCAGCAAAAAACTTCCCGTGCCAGAGATTTGTAACTCAATCGCCTTTAAGATCCCTTCCAACCCAGGCCATTCCATGATTCCCTGATTTAAAAGCACAGAAGGGATCAATACTTCCTTCAAATCCTTACCCAGGCCATGATTTTGTCGTGGGTATTCGGATTTTGTCTTCCCTGTTGGAGGAAAGGGAATTTAAATGCAGGTTTCTGGTGGGAATTTCTGCAACAGGAAGGATCCCATTCCTCCAACCTTCCCTCTGCTGGGAAAACAACTTGTCTGGAGGCTCGAATTAAATCTATTTGGGGGTGTGCATCCAGGTTTTTCCCAGTAAAACGCCGGGATTTCAGCACCTGCTCAAATCCTGCTGTTGATAAGGTCACTCCAGCACTGGCAGGCAGCGCCAAAATGACTCAAACCCCCCCAAATTCCTCTCAGGAAAAGCCAAAGTGGGAAGCCACAGCATCCTTGGGGCTGGAAAAGTGAGTTTGGCAGGTGCCATTGCAACAGCTAATGATCCCAAACAAACAAAAAAAAACCCCGGGAATTGTCTGTGGGGGCCTCATTAATTAATGAGTGGCTGTCAGGAGCTGCTTGTGCCAGAGCTGGCAGCGGCAGAGCGGGGCCGGGCACTGAGAACTCTCCCCGGGAAGCTGCAGAACAGCCCTGAGGGCTCCTGGAATAACGCAGCGTCCTGCCGGGAGGGGATGAACGGCAAAAACAAGGGCTGGAGGAAGGGACGGCCCCGGGGGAGGGTTGGATGCTGGTGAAAAGCCGTGGGCAGCGAGCTCTGGGGGTCTGTGAGAGAGAAAGGTCACGGCAGCGCCGCCCCTGCAGTTCAGAGCTAATTAAAGGGTCTCCTCTGGCCTTTTGATCACCTTTTGTACACACAGCGCCCCCTTTCCCCCTTTTCCCATCGTTCTGGATGGGCCCTTTTGGGATGCAAATGAAGCTCAATTCCTACCCCTGAAAATTCGTTCGGAAGGAGCCATTTATACCCTCAGATCCAAGGGGAGAGTTAGGGACGGGTGACAAACACAAACCCACCCGGTGCTGCTTTCCCAGAGCTTTCCCAGCAAAGCGAAGCAATTTCCACATGGATCCAGCACCCGGCAAAGGAGAAGGAGCAACCCGGGCTGGGGGAGGGTGTCCCGAGCCTCGGGTGGAGTGAGGTGGGCTTTCATCTCCATCCAAATCCAAACCATCGTGGGGTTTTAGAGTTCTGCAAAGGGGATTTTGGAATTCCGTGAGTGGATGGGGTGGGAAAGCCAAGGAGCAGCTCTGTGTTAGATCTCCCAAATGCATCCAGGACACACAGATGGGCAGGACAGGCAGCTCAGGCTGCAAAGGAGCACTCAGAGCCTCATCTGGAACTTCCAACGATGATTAAAGGTCTGGCAGGGAAAGAATTATTTAATCTTGTGCCTGCCTAATATCAGAAGCTCGTCAGAGACCGGCTGCTGTTTGCAGGAACAGCTTGGAATCCCTCTGCTCCAGCTGGGTGGGCAGGAAAACTCCAGCTGGATGGGCAGGAGAATTCCAGCTGGATGGGCAGGAGAATTCCAGCTGGATCATCAGGAGAACTCCAGCTGGATGGGCAGGAGAATTCCAGCTGGATGGGCAGGAGAACTCCAGCTGGATGGGCAGGAGAACTTCAGCTGGATGGGCAGGAGAATTCCAGCTGGATGGGCAGGAGAGCTTGAGCTGGATGGGCAGGAGAACTCCAGCTGGATCATCAGCAAAACTCCAGCTGGATGGGCGAGAATTCCAGCTGGATCATCAGGAGAACTCCAGCTGGATGGGCGAGAATTCCAGCTGGATCATCAGGAGAACTCCAGCTGGATGGGCAGGAGAATTCCAGCTGGATCATCAGGAGAACTCCAGCTGGATCATCAGGAGAACTCCAGCTGGGAGAGGATCACGTCCCTCCTCAGCTCAAGGACCAGCAGGGACAGTGATGGACTCAGCCCCCATTTCTGCCCCCTGAACCATCTCACACACCCTGGAAATAACTTCTGCATGGAGCAGGGATGGTTCCAGAGGGATTTCTTCCAGCAGCTCCAGCTGAAGTGAAGGATTTGGGGGTTTCTTTTTGTTTTCAGTCGACAGCATTTTGAAGGGTCTCTGAAAGCAAAAGGATCGGTTTAGGTTGCTGCTGGTCTTGGAGGCGCAGATGGAGGTGGAGAAGGGTCTGGAGCCCCAGGAGGGGCTGAGGAAGCTGGGAAGGGGCTCAGCCTGGAGCAAAGGAGGCTCAGGGGGCCCTTGTGGCTCTGCACAACTCCCTGCCAGGAGGGGACAGCCGGGAGGATTTGGGATCTGCTCCCAGGGAACACGGACAGGAGGAGGAAAGTGCTTCAAGTTACTCCAGGGAAGGTTCAGCTTGGATATAATGGAAAATTTCTTCATGGAAAAGATTTTCCAGCCCTGACACAGCTGCCAAGGGCAGTGCTGAGTCCCCATCCCTGGAGGGATTTCAAATCCCTGTGGATGTGGCACGTGGGGACATGGGGCAGTGCTGGGAAACAATTGGACCTGATGGTCTCAGAGGACTTCTCCAAGAATAATGATTCCAGGATTTCTGATTTTATATCCCTGTGGGAGCCTTTTTTTCTTTTTCCCATCAGCTGGATGTGAAAATAGATGCTGAAGTAGGAGCCCTGCCCTCATCCCCGTGAGGACTCCAATGCAATTCCCTGTCTGGAGCTGGGAGAGATTGCTCTGAACCCCTCGGAGCTCTGTGGCCTCTCTGGCTGAAAGGGGGAGCTTAAAACTGTACAGATGGAAATTCAGGGGATCTGAGGATTATTTCCCTGCAAGTCCTGCTTTGTGTCCCCTGCCCAGACCCTTTCAGTGGTGACAGCACCCAGAAACACAAGCCAGGGTTGCCAGGCTAAAACAGAGAAAGGTTTCTTGTTGGTTCAAAAATCTGCTCTGTTTTTTTCTCTTTCTTTTTTTTATTTATTATTATTTGGGGGTTTTTTAGGCAAAAAGACAGTGGAACCTCTCCTGCCAATCTGAGATCCTTTTTCCCATTTCAAAAAAAACCAATCCCAGGATTTGGGGTTAAAATCTTTATGGCCACTGCCTTGGTGCGGTTTGAGGGAGCTGATGTTAATTAACTGAGCTCTTTACAGTGAGGAAAATCCCTTCCCTGGGCACTTCCCAGAGTCTCCCTGTGAGGGTGAGCACAGATTTCCTATTCCTGGAAGTGTCCAAGGCCAGGTTGGAGCAGCCTGGGATAATGGAAGGTGTCCCTGCCCATGGAGGGGGGACTGGAGAATCCCTGAGGTCCATCCCAACACAAACCATTCCAGGATCCTGCTCCATGAAGAATTCAAGCTTTAATATCAAGAATTCTTACATCTGTTCACGAGCAACTTGTGTTTGTTTAGACAAAATTTTAGCTGCTTCCTTCACCAGATCCAAGGACTTTCCATCCTTGGCTGTTTTGCAGGATGAATAATCTTGTCAGTGGCTATTTATTCCCAGGATTCATCAACTTCCAGACACAAATCCTCCTCCAGCTGGATAAGCTGGGCTGGGGACGAGCTGTGGGTTCAGAGAGGAGAATATTCCCCAGCCCTGAGCCAGAGCTCCTCCTGGACCCTCCCAGGGATTGGGATGCTCCCAAAAACCTCGGCGGGATGAGTCAGCTCCGTGTCTGCCAGGCTGGAGCTGAGGGGGAGGAGGAGGAGTGAGGAGCTTGTGCTGAGCCAGGGAAGCTGCAGCACAGGGGAAAAGTGACAGAAGCTTCTCCCTTTCTCAATTCCTTGCCTGGGAAATCCACCTTTTCCTGTCCTTCCTGCTAAAGCCAACACCTGGTCCCTTGGTGGCACCTTTGGGGCTGCCAGGAGAGCTGAGGCAGTGGGAACATCCAGCTTTTCCAAGGCAGGCACAACATAATCCTAATCCACCTTCCTGCTGATATTTTTACTGCTCTGTTCCATGTTTTGTTGGTTTTTTTTTTCCCATCCAGTACTTCCCAGCTCTGTCAGGGATGATGTCCATGGCTAAGGATTCAAACCCATCCTCCCTCCTAAAGCCCAGGCTTCAGAGAAAATTGGGAATGTGAGACCTCAGCCTCACATCCCAGGACGTGCTGCAATGGTCCTTGCCGTTGTCTTTGACCAAAGTATTTGGGTTTCCGGGTTTGTTTCAGAAAGGAGAAATCATCCATGGGGTTACCCTCCATAAATCCATGGAATTATGACAAAACCTCTTTTCCCATCTCCTGTACCTGCCCGCTGCTTTGTGGGTGAGAAATTCCAGTGGTTCCACTCCAGCCCTGATGTTGTCTGCCTTTAAAAACTTCCTTTGGGGATCAAAGGAACAAAAAGTTTCAGTAGCTCCATAAGCTCCTGCCCTTTTCCTAGGAAAGCTGGTTGGTCTTTTTTAGGGAAGTCACCCTGCTGGAGGGGAGCTGCCTGGATTGCTGATTTATCCATTTCCATGCAGGATTTGGGAATCCACAGCAGCCCCCTCAGCCACTCCTGAGAGTGAAAAACCTCATCAGTGCCTCCCAAAGGGATTTTTTGGGGGGGTGGGAAGCACACCCTTCCCTGCACAGCTGCTGCTCCACACACTTCTCCCAAAGAAATCCCTAATAAAGCTCCAGGAAGCAAAGGAGGGATGGAATGTCTGCCCTGCACCTCTTCCCTCCTCTCTCAGCTTCTCCCTCCCTCTTGATACCAAACCCAACAATCCTTCTGCTCCTGGTATGAAATGGAGAGAGGAAATCCCATGGCCTGATCCCAGCATCTGTTATATCCCATTTAATTCCTGCTTATTTGATATCCATCAGCTTTCCTTCAGCTCCTTCAGCTGCGAGGACAAACATGCATTAATTCTGCCCAATTAATTAATTAACTCATGGATCTCTTACAGTACCCGGGGTATTTGTTTCTTTTCCCTGTTTCCATCCTGTCCTGTTAAGCTCCCAACGATCCACAGCCTCCCTCAGTTTTCACCTGAATCCCTTTTCCTGGCACCAAGATCTTTATGGAAGAGGAGGGAAGATGACAAAGGCATTTGGGTTTGATGAGCTGAGGGCACAGAGGGGAAAAAAAAATCCTTTGGGGAGTCCCTGGCTGCTTTTCTTGGTGTGGGCAGTGCCAGGAAATCTCCGGATCCTCCCTGAAAAGAGGGGGTTTGGAGAGGAGAGGGCACCAACTCAGAGTAAACCCAGAAAATCATGGAAAACACCCCAAAGTGGTCTCAGTGGAGGTTCTGGTGCTGCCTCAGGAGTGCTGGAGGGCGCAGGAACCAGGATCCCCTTCTGTTTATATCAACCATTCTCATTCCAAACATTTCCTGCTGCTCCCTTCCTGCTTTAATGGGAAATGTGTCCTCTGACAGGGCCTCACCGAATCCATTTACCCTGTTCTGTTCCAGCTCTCCTGCCACATTTATCACCCAAGGATCTGAGTGCATTCAGCACAACCACAGACATCTGCCAGCTGGTTTTTTTCTTTTTTTTTTGTTCCCCTTCTCAGTCTCCTCAGGAGAAAAAAATGAAATGAGTGCAACAGTTTTCCTATTTTAGGAAGTTGGACTTTTCCCCCAGCCTCTCTCCCACAAACATTGCTTTAGGTTTTTTTTTCTTGCAGAGAAAAAAAAAAAAGTCCCCACAGGATTCTGATCCTCAGGTTTGATCCTGAGACAGTTTTGCTTTCCAGAAACAAAGCTGGACCATCCCAGCTCTAGGGAAGAGGTCTGGAATATCAGGAATACTCTTCCTCTCACCAGGCAGCTTTTTTGGCTGGAGGATTGGGAATGTGGGGATCTTGCAGCACAGTGAGACAGAAATGGTCACAAGTCACAGGGAAATGAGGAAAAGCATCACCTGGACCCATGAGAGCTCTGTGTCAACAATGAATCCCAAAAATTTTCCTGAGTTACTGCCTGAAGTGATCCCTGTGCATCATCTCTGTGGTGTTGGCATTAAAAAAAAATCGTGGAATAGTTTGGGTCTGGAGGGACCTTAAACCCGTTTAATTCCAAACTCTGCCGTGGCAGGGACAATTCCCACTGTCCCAGGCTGCTCCAAGCCCTGTCCAACCTGGCCTTGGGCACTGCCAGGGATCCAGGGGCAGCCACAGCTGCTCTGGGAATTCTATTCCAGCCTCTCCCCACCCTCCCAGCCAGGAATTCCTGCCCAATATCCCACCCAGCTCTGCCCTCTGGGAGCCATTCCCCGTGTCCCGGCACTCCAGAACTCTGGAACACGAGGGTTCGCCCACAAATGTTCATCCCCTGCCTGGTTTTGGGACCTTGCCAGGGGAGGAACACGGAGAAAGGGATGTTCCCCTTCAGGGAGCAGCCTCAGCCTCGTTGTGCATTGTGCTGGGAATTCCTGGGTGGAAAGCAGAGAGATCCCAGGTTGAAAGCTGGGAAGAGAGAGGAGGTGCCTCCCTCCCTGTTGCTGAGGGAGCTGTCCAGCTCCTGACCGCCCGGAGAATTCCCCTTTTGTGCTGTCAGGGAGACGCAGCGTTTTTTGGGAAGCTTCCCCCGAGGGCTCTCCCAGGAATGGGGAGGTTCGGCCAGGAAGAGAAGCTGGATAACCAAAAACCTCCGGGATTTCACGGAATTGCAGAAGGGTTTGGGTTGAAAAGGACCCTGAAGATGACCTGAAACACAACCCCAGAGCTCTGAGTGTCCCTGCTGCGTGTTGGAGAGCTCAGAGCCGGCTCTGGGAAGGACAACTGCAGGGAGTGCACAGGGTCGGCCACTGGGAAGTGACCTTTTCCCAAGGATCTCAGCCGGATTTATGGATTTGAAGTCCCCCTGGGGTGGTCAGAGCCTCTCAGCGGTGACAAATGTGTGCCTGTGAGTGGCGTTTGGTGAGTGCAGCAGGGCAGGGAGCGCTGCAGCCCTGGGGATTCCCTTTGGTGCGGATCAGGAGCACTCAGGGATATCTCAGTGCCAGGAATGACCTCTCGGGGCTGCCTTGGCGAGGGGAGAGAAGGGTAACTCGAGCCCACGATCCGGGCGCAGCGGGAGCTCTGAGGAGCTCCTCCATTTCATCCTCCTGCTCTCAGCATTCCCTCAGGGACGGCAGGGAAGAGAGGAGGGAGCCCGGGAGCTGCTGCCGCCAGCCGCAAGCGGGAACAGCCCCGACCTGCCCGGGGTGAAGCACTGCTGCTGTTCCCAGCATCTGGAATTGCATCCATGGCTCTGAATGGCTGCCTGAATCAGGACTGCTGATCTCTCCCGTTGCCAGGGAGTTGAAAAGCTGGGATGTGCTGCCTGAAGGCTGGGAATGACCAAGAGCAGGACTTGAGTTTCCCTGGCCTTGTTGGAAGAGCGGAGTTTCTCTCAGCCATTTGGGAATTCTGTATCCTGCCCTCATTTGTGTTGTTCAGTGCTTGAAGATAAGACACAACTCCTAAATATTCCACAGATTTGCCCGAGCCTAAACCACAGGGTTTACCCCTGGAATCCAGGGAAGGATCGTGACTTCTCTGTGGAGTTTCATAGAGTTTAACAAGTTTAACACCTTTGCACAGCAAACTCTGGACCAGATTCCTCACACGTGATCTGTGTCCAATGCAGCAGAGAGGGACAAAAATTCACCTTGCTTCTCCTCACTGCAGCCCAAATTTTGTACAAGGTATTGGCATGTTGAAATTTGACTGACAATGACTTTTATATCTTAAAAGAGACTCCTGTATGCTATAAAAATCTCTCCATTAGCCATTAACTCTTAATTTTACTGAGCTGGACAGACAATCTTTTCTCCTCTGTATGACTACGTGGCACAAAACTTTCATTCAATATTGTTCTTTTATTGCATAAAGAGTGGTTTATCAAATCTGCTGTGGTCTGGCCTGTGGCTCTGTGGGATCTTGGGCCATGGGATGGGACTTGAGCAAGAATCCCAACACAGCAGCCTTCTGTTCACTTTTCAGAGGCTGCAGTCATGAATCCCTGGAAAAAAAAATCAAGGGGTGGTGTGTCATCCACAAATAACCAGTTTAACTCTTCTTTTCAAAGAATTGATAATGAATAGATTTTATTTTTCCCTGCTGGACTCTGAGGTTTTGGGGAATTGGGGTGGATTCTTTAAGCCTTTTAAATGCTGCTCCTCGGCCCTGAAGACCAGAAAATTCCTCTTTCACCGCGTGAGCCAAGACTTCATGTTATTACTCCAGAAACTTGGCCTTTGATGAGGACATCAAACAGCCAAAAGATCTCATGTTTAGGATGAAACAGAAGTGGGAAACCATCCAAAGAGAATTACCCTTTATCTGCTGGCTGTTCGGGGTGGTGTGACCGGGCAGCAGCTCCCGCAGGTGTGACATGGGACATTAAATCTTCGAGGTGAGCAGCTCTCGTTTGCCAGGCCTCGCCTCCCTCACAGGGAAGAATTCCTCCCCAAAATCCCATCCCGGCCTGGCCCAGCTCGGTCTGTACCTGCTGGGTGTGGAGTGTCCTCTGCTCCCCGCAACATTCCCTAGGGAGAGCTCCCAAACCACCGCCAGCCGCTTCCTCTCTCCTGCGCTGCCCCTATGGATGCAACGATATCGATAAATTTGTGTTCGATTCCTCGGAATCCCAGCCTGGTTTGGGTTGGGAGGGACCTCAGCGCTCCCCTCATCCCCCCCCCGCCATGGGCACGCGATGCCACGCACCAGCCCGGCTTGTTCCCGGCTCCATCCAGGCTGGAATTTGGCCGGATTTGCTGCAGAGCCGCTCCCGGAGCTGGCCTTGGCTCACGGCCGGCCGGGGGGGACCCGGGGCCGCGGCTGCGGCGGGGGAGGGACGGACGGAGCGGGGCGGGACGGGCGGAACCGTGAGGGGAGAGCAGAGCCGAGCGCGGAGGGAAGGGGAAGGAAGGAGCGGAGCGGAGAGGGGAGGGAAGGAGAGGAACAGGCGGGGAAGGAGAGGGAAAGGAAGGGGCGGAAAGGCAGAGGAAGGGAAGGAGAGAGAAAGGAAAGCGAGGAGAGGGAAAGGCAGGCAGGGAGAGGAGCGGGCAGCGAAGGGAAGGCAGGCGAGCAGCCGAGCCGAGCCCGAGGGGGTCCCCCG
>VYXD01005115.1:44885-57973 GCA_013397195.1 Hylia prasina
CCCCGGAGCCGCCGCCGCGGCCGAAGGTAAGCGCTGCCCGCCTGTGGGGCCGCGGCCGCCGCCCGGGGCCGGGGCTGAGGCGGCGCCGGCTCTGAGGGGACCCGGCCCGGCCCTGCCCGGCCTCAGGGGGTCCCGCTGGTCCCCGGCCCTGCTCCATGCCCGCGGCCGATGGAGCCCAAGGACCGAGTCACTTGTGGGGTGTTTGCGTGGCCCCAGTTAAGTTTTGTCCTGGGGAATCACATGGCCTCCAGAGGGAAAAAAAAAAAACAAAACACCAAAACCCCACCAACCCAACAAACAAGGGTTGCGGTTTGCCAGAGAGCGGCTGTGCACTTTAATTGGTTTTAAAAATTACTTTATTTCTGCGCTGTCTGCACCTTCTAGGCGTTCTATGGATGTGTTTATTTCCCGTCTATTTCTCCCTGTAATTCTTTCTGCCTCGAATCTCTGCGGGGATCGCTCATTTCACCCCGGCCGCGTTGAGGCTGCCGTGTGGCAGCGGCGCGTTCCGCGGGGCCGCATTCCCGGGATTTGCCGCTTTCCCGGCGCCCTGGGATGGGGCTGCCCCGCCGGATCCCCCCTCGCCCACAGCCCGGCGCCGGCCCGCAGAGCTCGGCCGCGATCCGCAGCCCGGATCCTCGGGACTCCCTCCCGGTGCTCCTCTGCCGGAGACATTTCCTCTGCATCATTTCCCTGCCATGTGCTTCGAGGCAGTTTTGTTTTTCCTGAGCCTCCTTTTCCCCAGTTTCGGAGCCTGGCGGGGGGTGCGGGTTCAGAGGGGATCTGGGGGCCGTTCCCTTGGTGGGGCTCCGCAAAGAGGGGCTTTTCCCCCTGCTCGTGTGGAGGTTGGTGAGTTATAAATCATTCCCGCTGAGGAACGCGGTGTTTGCTGTGACCTCTGAGGCTGGGATGGAGCCACGAGGGTACGGAGTTGTTTTCTGCGCTGCTCAGCATCTGTTGCTACAGGAAACATCTCAAGAGATCCTCCACTAACGAGAGAATTCCTGGTAGATCCCTCTTGTGTGAGACTCTTTCCAGCAGAATCCATACAATGCCTTTTATTTTTTTTTCTCCTCTGGAATCCTGGCATCCATAGGAAGCAGCAGGGAATAAGCTGAATAATTGCATTTGCAGGTCATAAATCCAGTGGAACGGGGAACTTTTTTAGGCCACTCTATGAGAGAGATGCTCGTTTGTAGAGTGTCTCATTATCAGCCCCAGAGAGGCAGCTGATGGTTAAAAAGGTTATGAACAAATCTGTGATCTATAAATCATCTGGAATAAAAGCTTGTTAGCACAACAAGTGCCTTTCCTGGCAGATTATTCATTGGAATTCTCCGTTTCTCTTGTCATCTCATCTATTTTAATGTTTCCTTGTGCCTGCTCAGGTGCTCCAGGTGCAGCTGTATCCTACTTTATTCTCCTTTTTGGACATTTTAGGTTCCAGGAAAAGATTTTTAGTGCAATGCTTGAATGTGAAGGTGAAGTAAAGGACGATATTGAGCCTTTTTGGCTGTTTTTTTTTCCCCAAAAAACATATTCAGGTTTTTTTTCTCCACCACTTCTGTATTTACTTCCCAGCTCTTCCCACGTCACATGGAAACCTCTCCTTATTCAGCACTGAAATCCTGATGTACCCATCAGGAAGCTTAACCCAGATTAGCTGAGTAATCACACAAAGGCTCCTTTCAAAAGTCATTCCAATCAAATCCCTGGAATTCCCATCTTTGAAATGGATAGCCTGGAAAATCCTGCCTAAAATGGCAGGTTTGAATTGGAATGGTTTGTTTAACCCAAACATCCTTTCCTTGGAATGACCCACGTGGAGTTGTCCCTGGTGAAATGTGGGAAGTTTTAAACGTGTGGGGAAAACAGCGACAAAAACAGTGCTTGGAAACGCCTTTATCCCTTTAAATTAAGTGCCTGTCTTTCCAGTTTTCAATCTTCATGTGGTTCCCTCAGCAGATAAAATTGGATAATTGTGGCAGTGGGATAAATACAGCCTTGACAGAGCAGGAAAAAAAAAAAAAATTTGAAATGTGTAGGACAAATAATGAGGTGAAAAAACTCCCTTAAACTTGATGCCTGTTGCAAACAGATGAGAGGATATTTGTATGAAATATTGCTTTGAAGGAAAAGGATTTTAACCTGATGTTATTACTCATGCTCTGGGGGTTCCCCCCCCTTTTTCCTTCAGTTTAGGGAATGAAAATAATTTGTCAGCTTCACTTTGGGCTCCTTGCTGCTGCAGTGTTTTGGTTTCAGGCGATGCAGGGGGATGCTCGAGCTGGGGTAGCTGAATTTCAGCTGAGTTTCTTTAATGATGAAAACAGCTCTGAGCTTCAAGCTCGTTTTTCCCAAAAAAAAAAAAAAGGAACAAATTGATGCCATCCTGTTGCTGTCTCAAGCAGGGCAAGCCAGGCTGTGCTTCCAGTTCCATTCATCTGTGAGCCCTTCACATCCCAGATAATTCAAGGGTGTGACCATTATTCAGGTTAGAACCTCAGAAAGAGTTTGGTGAATGGTACAGGGAAAGTAAATGAAGAACTTTTCTCTTGGTTATGCGGCAAAATTGAAAAAAATCCAAGCCTTTGAATTTAATTTTTCGCTTAATTTTTCATTAGATGTCTAATTAGGCCAAGGGCTCATTCGCCAGAGTGTTCTTGAAGCACAAAACTTGGCAAAATAATTCCTGCCAACCCCAGCAGTCTCCAGGAGTCTGAGAAACTTTGCAAAAGGGAAAAAAAAAGAGACAATTTTTTTTAGAGAACGATAAAGAAAAGAACAAATGAAAAAAGCTAAAATGGTTCATCCTTTGTGTTTTGAACCAGTCTGGGAGAGCAGATTATTCCGTGTCTGCCTCCCCTGGAATTCCTGCACTTTCTGCTGCAGCATCTGGCACTGCTGGCAGTGATGAGAAAACAGATTAGAGGATGAGGCTGGATTAAATCCCTGCTTGTTCAGGTGCTTAAAAAATGTCATTTGGTGTGCCCTGAGTTTGGCTTTTCCTCATGTTTGGCCACTTAAGGACACACCTTGTTTATAAGTAACTCAAGGGAGGAAAATCCAGAAAATTCCTCTTTTTCTTGTTCTTTGTTTCTCCCTTTTCTGTCTGTCCATGTGGGGTTTTGCGTGTGGAGTGTGGGATTTTTTTTTTGCCTTTCCTCCATCAATTTGTTCTTCCTTGAATTTCTCTCCTCTCTGGAAGCCAAGCAAAGAGGGTTGTGGATATTTTTACCAATGGGAATGAAGTGGAGCTGAGGCAGATCCAGGGCCTGGGAGAAGTTAAGGACAATCTTGGTGGTGCTGAAAATATAGGTTGGGAATTGGGACAGCGTGGAGCAAAGAGACTGCATAGAGTGAGATACTTTATAGACCAAAATTAGAGAAAAAATTGAATGTTTTGGGGTAAAATTACAGAAGTTGGTACCCTCAGGGCTGAACAGCAGCAAAATGCTGAATTATGGTGTTGAAACTGTGGGGGCTGGAGCCAAGTGGGCAAAAGCCCTTTGGATTGGAGACGAGCTGGAGCTCAGAGCTGGTTTTCCATTAATCCTGCTGTGGTTCTGGGATTCCTCGGTGGGGTTTTCCCCTCAGCTTTCCCTCTTGGTTGCCCCAGGACCACGGCAGCGTTCCCCATGTCCCAGGGGCTGCAGGAGGAGTGAGGGAATGCCAGCATTTCAGTGGATAAGCTGCATTCACTCCTGCTGCCAGGAGAGCAGCAGCAGCCCCAGGATCCTCCACACCAGAGCAGCTGAGGGCACTGATGTCCCCTTCGTGTCCTGGAAGAGGAGGGAAAACCTCTCCAGAGGGTTTTTTCCCCCTTTTTCCTTCAGTTTAGAGAATGCAAATAATTTCATTCATGTCCTGCGCAAGAGCTGGGCTCTGTTCTGATGGACTCACACCCAGAGGACATTTTTGAGGGATACTTGGAATATTCCTTTGCAACAGCTGTTGAGAACGTCCCACTGAGCTGCTAAAGAGTTAACTCAGCCTCGTTTGCTCTCTCATTAATTTGCTGGGGGATAATACCTCACGTTTGAGCTGATTCTGGCAGCAGATTTGGTGGGAGCAGCTGCTGGTGCTGGCACGGGCTTTGCCCCCCGTGCAGGAGGTGCTGGGGAGCAGGGGCACCACCAAGAGCACACAAAACCCTCTCCAGGTGCTGCTCCCCGGCCTGCAGGAAGCAGGACAGGCATTGTTGGCAATAAAAGGAATTTTTTTTTTCGCTGTTCAAGGCAGAGCTGGCTGTGCTACCAGCGAAGGTGTGGGAAGAGAGAAGAGGGGAAAGAGAGGTCAGCTAAAATAAATGCAAGGAAACAATGCAGCCTTGGAGACTCCTGAGAGCCAGGGGAGCATGGCAGAGAGGGAGCACTGAATAAACTGATGCCAGGGGGGGTTTATAAGCCAGAGAATTCACCTGAGCTCTCCCAAATCCCCAGGGAGTCTCCACCTGCTGTGGGGACAGCAGTCCCTGGGTGGTTTTGACACAGGGAAGCTGCCTGTGGATTTGCTCCTCGGGATTCTTTTGGGTGCTGTGCTTTCATTTCAGCGGTTCTGAACCTGGAAATAAGAAGTTGACCCTTTGCTTGAGTAAATAACCACCAGATTTTCAGTTTTGTTTCTGCCTGGGCTCCTCCGTGAGCTCAGGTGCCTCTGGCACATCCAAGGGATTGTGTTTCTTCTGGGAGCTGAGGCAAATAAAGGCACTGCCTGGAGCTGGGAAGGAATCTGAGACTTGTTGGGGTTTCCTCTCTGATGTGCAGGAACCAGCTTTGGTGCCTAAAATCTGAAATGTAAAGAAAAAAATAAGGGAGAAATTTCCCTTGATGGAAGAGAACCTTTTCTAAGCTCCTTGTTGCTAAACAAAGCTCAGCTTCTGAGTCACTCCCATGGATCTGGATTGAATATTTGCTGCCTGCAGGATGGGCACGGAGGGATAAATCCCTCCTGAGCTTTGGGGAAGGATTAGGACTGTGCTCAGATGGAAAAATAAATTCCTGCCATTGATTTTTTTGTCCCATTCATGCTTTTGTAATTCAGCAACTGCTCGAGGAAGCCACAGCCAGGATCCCACTGGAATAAATGGCACAGAAAATCTGGGATTGCCAGAGCTCTTGGGGATAAATCTGGAGGGGAGCTCCTTGCAGCAGGGACACTTCCAAGGGTGCTTAGAAACAGTGGGAGCTGGAACTTTGGGAAGAGAGGAATCCAGAAGGATCAATCCTCGGGAGTCTCTGGAAGCTGCAGCTCAAATGAGAAGCAGAAAATGATCCAGAGCTCTGGAGGAGAGAATCAGTGTGAGGCGCTGGGAAACCTTCAGGGCGAGGCTGCTCTGGCTGAGGGATTGTGCTCGAGGAAAAGCAGATTCTCAGGATGCCCAGCCTGCTCAGGAATACTGCTCAGGAACCTCCCAGCTGCTGGGGCTGAAGCCACTCCTGCCCAGAAGGAAAAACATCCCACTGAATGCTGGAGAAGTGTCACTGGAGCAGCACAGGATTCTCCGGGTCCCATCTGGGAGTGGCTGCTGGTGCTGAGGAACACCAGCTTGGGCAGGAGCAGAGCAGGATGTGGGATGTTCTCTGGAGATCCTGGAGTCCCAGCACTGCTCCTTCCAGAGGTGCTGCTCTTCCTGATGGAAAAAGCTCTCTGTGGATCTTCTGGGATCCTAGGAAGAGCTGGAAATCTGTCCCAGATTATCCTTGGAGATCCTCTCCAGGATCTCAGTGATGAGGGGCAGGGCAGGAAGAGCAGAGCAGGATGTGGGAAGTTCTTGGAGATCCTGGATTCCCAGCACTGCTGCTTCCAGAGGTGCTGCTCTCCCTGATGGAAAGCTCTGTGTGGATCTTTTGGGATCCTCAGAGGAAAGCAGGGAGCTTGTCCCAGGGTGTCATCCCCTTCTCCAGGATCTCAGGGATGAAGGAAGAGCAGAGCAGGATGTGGGAAGTTCTTGGAGAGCTTGAATATTCCTGAGGTGCTGCTCTTCCTGATGGAAAGCTCTGTGTGGATTTTTTGGGATCCTCAGAGGAAAGCAGGGAGCTTTTCCCAGATAATCCTTGGAGAGAGGCCTCTCCTGTCCAGGAGTGGGTTCCAGGGCAGGAGGAGCAGAGCTGGGCTTCCATCCTGCTCATCCAAGGGTTCCATGGCAGGCTCTTGTCTGAGACAATTCCAAAAGAGGCTCCTCATGGCAAACTCCAGAAAAAGTGTCTCCCCCTGCCATAACTCATTATTCATCCCAAATAATTGTTGGGATGCCCTTTCCCACTGGTTCTTCCCAGGCTGGGAGAAGGGAATATTCCTCAGTTGTTTTTGCGTGGCTTTTCCTTTCCCTTTTTTTCCCCCCCTCTCTATTCAGTTCTCAATTCTGCATTTCCTCTCTGGACTCCATCCCAAAATTCCTATTGCAAGCCCCTTTCCCTGCACTTTCCTAACGAATCCCTGAACTCTCTGCCTGTCCTTCTGTTCTTTGATGTGTTCTTTTTGTGTCTCCACTTCTGGGGGACAACTGGACCCGTGTTTTTCCCATTTTCCTTTTTCCTGTGGGTTTTTTTTCCCGGCTGCTTGGAGGTCACTGATGAATCAATCCCATTAAAAAGGGAAGGTTTTCCATGGCTTTTTCCCAGAAAAGCAAGGACGAGGCAGTGTTCAAATGAAGTCAGGCAAAAGAACTATAAAAATAGACATTTATTTCACCTCGTTCTTAATTTCTTTCTGGAGCCATATTCGCAGAAATCCAGTTATTTTTAAGAAAGGGGAAAAACCATCCAGTCACAGGCACTGAAAGGAAGTAGAAAAATGCATTTTTTTTCATCTTTCCTTGTTCTTTAATCACCCACTCTCAGCATAAAAATATTTAGTGCAAGACTCCTGTCGTGTAAAATAATTGTAATTAATTCCTCGAGTCAGGACTGTGTAGGAAAATTCAGGAAGAATTTCCTAAGCACGGGATAAGGGATTTATTTAGACTCGTGGAAAACCAGAGAAGCTTTATGATTAAAAAATAATGATTTAGTTCTGAGCAGACTCTTCCTGACTTTTAAGAAGCTTTGGTGAGTTTTCCTGGATGAAATACAGGATTTTTTTTCCCGTGACCTGGGGCGTTCCTGGTGTGGATTTTGCTGGAGAAATTGAGGCAGCATTTTTGGGGTTGCTTGTTTGTAAAACAGGAACAAGCAGGAGAAATCTCCCCAAATCCTCTCGTGGAATTGCAGCCAAAATTCCCTTTTCCTTCCCATAATTCACTGTGTGATCAAGCTGGAGCATTCTTGGCTTTTCCCGGGCTATTCCTGGCTATTCCTTTTCCCATTTTACTCACCACAGTTGTTGAATTATTCCTTTTTTTGCTCCATCCTGTGCTGTCTCATGGATCCAACACCAGTTTGGTGCTGGCCATTTGCTTCCCAGTACAGCAATTCCTACATTTTTGGTTGGATAAACCAGATTTTTTTTTTAAACTTTCCAGGAAACCAAAGCTATTTTGGTTTTTATTATTGATATTGTGCCCTTGGGAGCGAGCCTGGATTGATGCTGGGAATCCTGCAGCTGCTTTGGTTTGGATTTCAGATCCACACTTCCATTGATTTTTTTGGAATTGTGGTCACACTGATGGGTTTTTAAAGGGTATTTGGAGGTGTGTAACAACTGCCCTTTAATCAGAAGGATGAAATTCATGGAAATTTGTCATTTGAGATGGAAAAACTTGGAGGCAGCACACAAATGTTCCCCCTGTGTTTATCTGCGACTCGGTGACTAAAGCAGCGCGGGTTTTCACGCTGGAAATAGAATCCAATCATCATTTCCATGATTTTCTGAAGTATAAACTCTCTGGAGAGGGTTTCTTTCCCAGCTGGAATTCTGTGGGCTCGGATCCTCTCCCCTTTTCCTGCAGAGGAGGGGGAAAGGAGCGTTCTCCATCTGGCTTAAAATGATCCTGTGTTTTGATGGCTCTGCAGATGAGTTCAGTTCTGCATTCCCGGCCTAAAACTGGGGAATTCAGTGGGGAAAAGAGCAGGAGCTCTTCATTCCTGAGCCATTCCAGCTGCAGGGAGTTCAGGTTCTCCCCTGCATCCAGCAGTTTCCACATTTTTGGGCTGGTATTTGAAGTGGGGCTCTTTCAGCGAGCAGGAGACATGTTCCTAAAAATAAATGGATCAAGTGATATTGTGATATTGGAATTTTCGGAAAGAAATTGTCTGGGAATCTGCCAAAACTTCCATCAGGGACCTGCAGTCATTTGTGAGGAGGCACAGGCTGTTCCCAAGCCCAGGGAATTCAGGTGGGAGGGATGTGGTGAGGGGGAAAACATTCCTTACTGAGGGGAAAGGAAAGGAAAGGAAAGGAAAGGGGAAAAAGGAAAAAGGGGGAATCCCTCTGTTCTCTTGAGCAGAGGTGTTCCTTCAGCTCTCCAGCTTCAAAGGTGATCCAGAGGAAAGTAAAAGGGGCTCATTGTGCTCCCTCCAGCACCTCGGGATCTGCCTGGAGTTTGTTGCCTTTCCTGCCTTTTCCAGCAGCAGAGATTCCCCGTGCAGACCCCGAGGATGTGCAGGTCAGCCCCAATAAATGAGATTCCAGCTGCTCCTTTGCTCTGGCTCCCAGCTCTGCTTCCAAAGGGCTCATTCCCTCCGTGCTGGGCTGGATTATATTCCAGGCTGTTCCCTGCTCCACATTTGCTGCAGGAAAACAGCTGAGGGCCCAGATTTTGCAGTTTTATTTTGAGCATCTTGTTTGTTTTGAGGAAAAAAAAAACCCATTTCCTTCTATTCTGAGTTTTCAAAGGGAGGAGTATCAGCATTTCCTTATCTCCCTGGAAGCAGATCCATGAGGGGAGCACCCGAATGAGCTGGGAATGAAAAACCTTCGGAAGGGAGAAGGGAGAAGGGAGAAGGGAGAAGGGAGAAGGGAGAAGGGAGAAGGGAGAAGGGAGAAGGGAGAAGGGAGAAGGGAGAAGGGAGAAGGGAGGAGGGAGAAGGGAGAAGGGAGAAGGGAGAAGGGAGAAGGGAGAAGGGAGAAGGGAAGCTCTCCTGGAGTGCCTGATCCTGGAGCAGCAGATTAGGGCTGAATGTAATTAATAACCAGAAGAAATCCATGAAGTTGTTATAGTAACTGGGAAGTGAGGCTGGAATTTATGATCTGAGTGACTCAGCTCCGGGGGAAGGGATCTGGGAGCCCACGGAGGGAGAGCTGGAGCTTCCCCTTCCCTGTTCTCAGCACTCAGCCCTTCCCAGGGAACCCTGGAATGGGCATGGACAAGGATCTGCCAAACCCTGTGCAGGAAAACCAGCTCATCCCGTCCCTCTTGTCTCTCTTGTGATCCTGGAAAAGTTGGGAAAACTCTCCCCAAATAATCCATGTGGTAATTAAATCCTGGTGGGTTTTTTTCCCCTCAGGAATACAAGAATGTCCCTTTAGCTTTCAGCAAAATAATCCCAAGAAACGAGAATTGCAAAACTCTCCTGATGCTCCTGTGGGGATTCAGGGAGCTGAGGGAAGATTTCAGGGTTTGGGAGTTGTGCATCCTCTTAATCTGCATTTTTCTGTCCAAGGAAAACACATCACAAGGATAAAATGCGAAAACTCCTGGAGAAGTTGGGTCATTCCTGTGACTTGGAGAATTTTTGTGCTGTATTTTTATCTTTGCAGCGCTGGCTGCCCAAAATGAAAATATTTGGGTGTTGTTGGGATATTGTTCTTTCTGAGCAGCCTCGAGGGTTTTGGGTTTTCCCATTCCTTGGGTGGAAAAATATCCTGGATTAGCTTGAAATGGTCCTTTTGTGCCTCAAGGCCTCAGAGTCCAAAACCCCAGAATTCCAGGCTGGTTTGGGCTGGAAGGGAAATTAAAAACCCTCAAATCCCCACTATCCCAAACTGCTCCAAGCTGGCCTTGGGCACTTCCAGGGATCCAGGGGCAGCCAGAGCTTCTCTGGGAATTCTATTCCAGGCCCTCCTCACCCTCCCAGCCAGGAATTCCTTCCCAATATCCCATGGAATTCCATCCTCTGGCAGCTTTTTCCATTTCCAGTCGCTGCCATTCCCCAGAATTGTGATTTTCCTGGTGAGGCTGGATGGATCCAGGCTGGGATTCCTTTTGGCACACTCCTACATCCCAAAATTTCAGATTTTCCACTTTTTTCCAATTCCCTCTGCAACCTCAGCATGGAATAATTTGACCAGAAGTGGCAAATTTTTTAATGGTGTCCCACACGAGGCCCCTGACACGGAGCTGATCCCGGGGAAAATGAGAAATTCTTGGAGGAAGCTCTGGGATTTTGGGAGCAGGGGTTATTGAACAGGGCTGTCCTCATTAATTGCAGCCTTTGAAGTGATGGAATTGGATAAAAACGTCCCAAAACATTCAGCAAGAGGCAGTGGCAAGGATCGCTCCACGTAATTAAAGGAGTTTTTGATAACTGGGGAAGAAATTACCCAGAGAAGTTGGGAGAAAATGCTGGAATTGCCACTTTCACCTCACTTCAGAGCACTTCATTTGGGAGAAAACCGCAGAATGAGCTAAATCACTTTTTCATTTAAAAAAAAATAAATGCTGATCATTCAGCCTGGCATCGAAAATAATGCAAATATTTGCCCAAGAAGCAAAATATCAGATCCAGAAGGAAAGAAAACAACCACAGTCTAAGGAAACAGGAACATCTGCTTTGGCTCTGAGGAAAAATCCTGGAATTAGAAAGCTGAAATGTCCCTCTAAATCAGGTTTTTTCCCCTTTAATCTCCTGTTATAAATTAGTGCTGTCCAAGATGCCACTTCAAATATCCTGAAATAAAATATGGAAGTGGCTGGTGGAAAACGTGGGAGCGTTTCCAGAATGCCAAATGCTTTTTCTTTAATCTTAATTTCCTTTTATTTATTGGATGGGCAGACAGAAATTTCAGTCTGGAAATTGCTAACACGGGGAAAAAAAAAAAACAACCCTGGGATAAATCAGATTTGGAGTTGACCACGGTGCTGTCAGGTCTTGTTTAATATTCCCAGTGCTTTGCCTTTGCAGTTCTGGATGAATATTGAGGAGAAGGCAATTCCTCTGCTCCAGAATCCTTTTCCTGGAAAGGAAGGGACACAGAGGGCAGGGTTTAAACAGCAGCAGGAATTTGTTATGGCACAAATCCTCAGATTTTCCCTTTTTTTGGGGGCGATTTTGCGTGTGCCTGTGGTCAGAAAAGCTGGATAATTGATCTGGAAGTGTTTGCTCTGATCGGCCACGGAACGAGTTTTTCCTCAGGTTGGTTTTCAGCTGCTGTTCCATGGTCGTGTTTGGGAATCTGGGATGTGGAAAAACAGGATTATCTTGGACAGAAACCCAGATTGCTCCATCCTGGAGAGCCTTTTCCCATTGTTGGCTTGGCCAGATCCCCACCTCCCATTTTCTGGGTGTAAATCCTGGAATGATTTGGGGTGGAAGAGAACTTAAAGATCATTTTTTCTAAGCTCCTTCCTTACANCTTAAAGATCATTTTTTCTAAGCCCCTTCCTTACAGGTCTCAGCTTTCCCTTGGTTCTCCAAGGTTTTCCTAAAAAAAAAAAAAAGAAAGTGGATTTAAAAGCCTAAAAGAGTGGGGTTGAGGCAATTTTTGGCTCTGCAAAGAGGGAATTTTGGGTTTAAGGACTTTCAAGTTTCAGCCTGGAATTCTGTGATGGAATTCTGGTGTTCCCAAGGGGCTTTGAGCTTGGAAAACCTCAAAAAAGTGGATTTAAAAGCCTAAGAACGTGGGGTTTGGGGTGATTTTTGGCTCTGCAAAGAGGGAATTTTGGGTTTAAGGACTTTCAAGTTTCAGCCTGGAATTCTGTGATGGAATTCTGATGTTCTTGTGGAGTTCCCAAGGGGCTTTGAGCTTGGAAAACCTCAAAAAAGTGGATTTAAAAGCCTAAAAAAGTGGGGGTTGGGGTGATTTTTGGCTCTGCAAAGATGGAATTTTGGGTTTAAGTTCAGCCTGGAATTCTGTGATGGAATTCTGATGTTCTTGTGGAGTTCCCAAGGGGCTTTGAGCTTGGAAAACCTCAAAAAAATGGATTTAAAAGCCTAAAAAAGAGGGGATTGGCTTCTTCTCAGGCAATTTGGCTCTTCCCAGAAAAACTCTCGGGGAAGGANGATAAAAATTATAATGATGATAATAATAATAATGGTTCTGCTCTCTGAGAGCTGCTCAGCTGCTCTGAGGAGTGGGAGGCTCTGCAAATAATTTGCTCAAGGAACAAGAAGGAGAGAAATGCATCTTTTAATAGTCTCATTTTCCCCTGTAATTACCTTGGAAATCCTGATGTGGGGAACCCTTGAGCTGAATCCTTTGGAGCTGTCAGAGCTGATTTCTAATTTCACTTCATTTTTGCACAATAGGAGATGAGCTTTTTAGAAAGAGATGAGATTAAAAACCCCCTGACCTAATCAGGAAAATAGAATTTTTTTTTTTTTTTCTGCTCAAGCTGTGAATATTTGTCTGGAAATTTCCTATAAAAACGGGGCCAGTGAAAACTCCAGGAAAAGAAATCCGTGAGAACACGTGAAAATTTCCCCCTCAAACTGAATATTTGGAAGTTGTGTTTCATTGGAATTCACAGAGCACAACAGCCCTAAGCACAACAAAATAAGGATTTTTTTTTTCTTTATTTAATGGGAACTGAAAGAAATGAAGAGAAATGACAACCTTGTCATCCTCTCTGCTGGAAATCCAAGAATTCCCGGAATTTCTGGGACAGGCTGACTGGGGTATTCCCAGCTTTAATGCTTGGGTTGAGTCCAGAGGAAGAGGAATCCTTGCAATCCTCTTAATCCTGCTGATATCCTGAGAAGGAACCTCCTAATTAAAGTTCAGGCCCAGTTTTAACAATAATTAATTGTTTAAAGGTATTGCTTTGGCCCAGCTTGGTTGGAATTTTCTCAAGCATCTACCAAGATCATCCTGCCTTTAACGTTTTGGGGGTTTTTTTTACTGGTAGGAAAATCGGTTGGATTTATTCTTGGAGATAAATTTGTGCCTTTATCCCGATGCCTGATGGCTGAAACCAGCAAATTTGGGGTTTAAACTCAGCCTGGCAGTTGGGAGAAGGCTCAGGGCAGCCTGGGGACAGGCAAAAGTGG
>VYXD01005117.1:4529-24605 GCA_013397195.1 Hylia prasina
CCCTCCCACCATTCCAACCCCTTTGCCCTGGAAACCACCACAGCCCAGCACCCCCAAACCCTACTCTGCCCTGGAACCCAGTGCACCCATCACCCTGGATTCCATCACCCCCTGATCCCATTACCACGACTCCAGCAGCCCCAAACTCTGCCCCAGAATCCACCACAGCCCAGCACCCCCAACCCTTCAGAAAGTTCCTTCAGAGAAGAAAACCGTTTCGCTCAGGAACCAAAGAAAAGAAATAAATGAGAAATACATCTTTATATCTATAAATTTATCTTTGTATCTATATATTTATCTACATGATTACTCAATACAGTTAAAACAAATAAACAAACATAAATAATAACTTCTTTTATAGTGCTTTTTTTTGAAAACAGGAATGTGTGGACCCTTCCCAACCTAGATCCAACCAGCCATCGCTGCGTGTGATCCCATTGTCGGAAAGGCTCCAGGAGATGCTGAGCCAGTGCCAGGCACTCCGGCCATGAGCTGTGCACGTTCTCTGCCCGCTGGTAGGTGGCTCCTGCAGCCTCTGGGGCTCTGCTGAACGGTGTCCTCAGGTCACCTGGAGCTGGTGTCACCACCTGCCTGCAGGTTAAGTGGCATTTTTCTCTCTCCTTTTGGGAATAAAAGCGCATCGAGGACGTGATTGGAGGCAGAAATAAGGTGCAGAATAATCCTGGCTGGGTGGGTGACAAGTGGCCTCCTGCTCTTGGAACAGAGCGTTGTGTCCAGGGCCAGGCATCCCCTCCTGTGCTGGGGGAGGGGGGTGAAGGGCAGTAATCTGAAATCCCCAGATTTTAAGGCAATTAAGGACACTTAAACCACGGCTCCTCCTGCTGCTCCATCCCACTGCCAGTCTTCCCTGGCATACGGAGATGGATGGAGTAGGAATAGCGGTGACGGGTGCTCGATGCCATGCCTACAGCAAAAATAGATGTGGTTGGGCTGCGATGATGCAAAGCCAGAAGAATCCTTCTCCGATTTCTCCGGCTTTGCTTTCAGCGTGGCTCCTGCCTGGCTGTCATTTGTCACCGGTGCTCGTGGCTGCTCCATCCCCAGCACATGTTTGGGGGTGATTTTAGGCTGAAATTGGTTGATAAAGTGCTTTTCTAAGATCTTACCCTTGTTCAGGTCATTCCTGCCTCCTTCAGGGATGAGCTATCAACAGGAATGGGGCAGGAAGCTGCTGGTTCATTGTGTGAGGTCACTGCCACTGGGAAGCAGTGGGAGAAACAGGAGATTTGGGGATTAATTAGTGCCCACGGGATGCAATACTCATTTACTACTCCTCAAACCAGCCTTCTGCTGGAGCTGGATGTAAACAGAGGGGTCTCCTGCAGTTAACCTGCATGAGCTCATCCCTCCTGCCCCTGAATTTTGGCTTTGCAGAAGGAGCTCAGCGAACTTCTGCAGATGCTTTCCCAACCCTACGGAGCTGATACTGTTTCCCAGTTTTGATGGATCTGTCTTGGTCCAGATGTGATGCTCAAGGGAAGTCTGTGCTTTGGGGAGGAAGATTTCAGAGCACTGGTACAACTGGAGAGGCAGCAACCAGATGGAAAATGGTCCTGTAAGTAGTGCAGGATCCAGCAGGAAAGGGAAAGCATCTTCAAAGGGCAGCCTTGTAGGCAAGATTATTCCTCTCTGAAAAGAGATGCTGGCATGGAATGAGTCTGGAATGCATCAGCAAGACTGATAAAATGAGCAAAAGGTCATGAGAGGTTGAAGGAGGGTTTGTTTAGTCTGGAAAAGGACAGGATAACCCGCTGTGTCGGAAGGGCTGCCTTGAAAATGCAGACAAACTAGGAAAAAACCGTGATGTTTGGTTGATTGGACATGGGAAGAGGAGGAGATGCTGTTCCTCAGCTGAAGGTTTTGGGAGGAGGTTGGGCAAACATCTGAGATTACCAAATCCATGTAGGGGCTAACCTGGGGTGTTTCTGAGTCTCCTCCAAGCTCAGGATAAACAATCTGCCCACAACTCCACTTCATCCTGAGCCTTTGGTGAGCCTGTCTCGGAGCAGGTTGGAATCCAAGAGGTTTGATCACCCTGTTCTGGCAGGCTGGTCTTACTGCGCCTTGAGCTCAGGGCACTGGTGCTAATGGAGCAGGCTGGAGCACCTGTGCCCTCTCCTTGGATCCCACACCCCAGAGGGTGTTGGGAACAGGACAGGGAAAGGACAGGGGGAAGGGAGGATCCTGCCTCGAGCCAGCAGGGATGTGGTGGCTCCAGAAGTTACCTCAGGAGTAATCCAGTTACCACTGCAGTAATCCAGTGGGAAAAGCCCAGAAACCTGGCCCAGGAGGAACCCGCCTCACCTCTCTGACCTGCAAGTTTTCCCTGAATCCTTAAGGATAATTTTCACTATTCATCATGCAGAGACTCTCAGGAGAGCTTCATCACACCCCTTCACTGTTGGGATAGGGAACAAGGTGGGAATGCAGCTGCTCATTGCTCCACGGGGGACACCTCTGGCTGCAGAGAGGTGAGGCAGTGCCAAAACAAAGCCCTGAGTAAACCCTGTCCTGAACCCATTTTCTCCACAAAGGACTCGGTCTGATGTCCCTTGTTCTCCCGAGCGGGTGGCAGAGGTGACTCCGTGCCACAGTGCAGCACAGTGGCACCAGGACATGCTGCCAGAGCAGCTCCCACCTGCCCCTCACCACTCAGAGCAAGCCTTAAGGCAGCTCCAGGCTGGGCCAACCCCAAATTTCCCTCATATGGTGGTGACAAACTGTCTGAAATGTGGGTTTTGGCTTTTAGAAACCTCCCAGCCAGAGAATGGTGCAGCTGCTGTGGAGGTGAGGGAAGAGCATCAAGGATTGGCATGGAAGCAGCTCACTTTGGGAGGTGGGATTATCCCTCAGGAAGAGCAGAGCTGAAAAAGTAATTCACACTTCGGTTGGAAAACACATCCATGCTTTTCAATCGTTTTGCTCACCCTTTGCTGGACATGAGTGAAAATCTACCCACTACTCACTGGATTTCAGAAGTTTCCAAGTCTGTAACAGTCAGGAATGCCAAGGTGGAGGCACTGGCATGGCTGGGTAATTAAATTGTGTTAATTACACCTGCACTGGGGCCAAGCATGAGTGAGACACTAATGATGGGAACGGTGGACAGGCACCAGTAGCTCCTTCCCAATAAACTCCAAGTTTTGCTGACTTTCCCAAGGTGATGTCAAAGGTCAGGATCAGTGGGAACACGGTGTGGAGCAAAGGCCAGGTGCCAAAGATGGGCACAAAGGAGGGTCCCGTGGAGCTGTACACTTCCTATCCAAGCAGGAAAACAAAAGGATCAGCTTCTCCCAGCTCCAGAGCAGCTCCACTGGGATGGGAGCACCTGCCTTGTGTGTGATCGATCTGCTGGAGCTGGAATGTGAACTGCAATAAAATTGCTTGAACCCCAATGAAGGAGTTGCAAGGAAAAATGGGATTTTAGCTCATGGAATTCCATGAGGAGCAGACAGCTACTGCACTATTTGTGCAAGAGGTTCCCGACTGCCTCAGGGCCCCTCCCCATGCCCGGGGAAAGCCAGGAGACGCCACAGGCACAGGAGCATCTCCTGCGCAGGGAGAGGCTCCAACTGCCCCAGAGGAAATTCCACCTGCATGTATGGAGAGAGGACAGCAGCACAAACAGCTCCTGGTTTCCTTTTTCCCCTCCACGTGCTTTCCAAGGTTTTTATTTGTCCTCTGCTGACAGGAAAGCCGGTCGGGAAAGGGCACAGCCTGTCACATCCCACCAGCAGATGCTGCTCTGGCAGAGGATTCTTCACTGTGCTGGTCAGGGGGTCAGGGTAGTTCCCCTGCCATGGACAATCCCTGCCTCACTGCTGGCAGGGCACCAGGCCAGGCAGCTGTGGATTCAGCACATCACATCCCACGGCCGCCTGGCAGCCGTGCCACAGGGCACCACCACACCCTGGGAGCATCGGAGCCTGGGCCCTTGCTGGACTGAGAGCCCTTGGAATGATTCAGCAGCAGCAAGGGCTGGACAACAGGCTCTGCCCCCACAGCAGCTGCTTCCCCAAACCCCAGCACAGTTTAACCTGGACCAGCTGCCACTCACGGACAGCACCCATTTCCTCTGGTGGAATTTTCACCTGGATCTGAGCCTTACCAACACCCCTGGTCCTCACCATGACATGGAGGGGCTGGAGTGTGTCCAGGGGAGGGAAGGGAGCAGGGGACTGGGCTGGAGCACCAGAAGCAGCTGAGGGAGCTGGGAAAGGGGCTCAGCCTGGAGAAAAGGAGGCTCAGGGGGAACCTTCTGGCTCTGCACAACTCCCTGACAGGAGGGGACAGCTGGGGGGGCAGGCTCTGCTCCCAGGGAACAGGGATAGGACAAGGGGAAATGGCCTCAGGCTGTGCCAAGGGAGGTTCAGGTTGGACATCAGGAGGAATTTCTCCATGCAAAGGCAGTGGAAGGAGCTGCTGATGGAGGTAGATAGAATCCCCATGCCTGCAGGGATTTGAAAGCCCTGTGGATGTGGCTCCTGGGGACATGGATAAGTGGTGGCTTTGGCAGTGCTGGGGAATGCTTGGAGTCCATCTTGGAGGGCTTTTCCAAACTAAATGATTCCATGATGCACCACGGCCTTGCAATGCTCATACCAAGCGTGGACCTGGCACAGAGATTTAGGACACTCTCAGCACAGGAGCCACAGGACACATTCCAAAAAATGTGTGACCAGGAGCAGGCAACTCAGCCCTGAATGGGCTGGTACTGCTCAGACAATTTAGTATAGTTACTGCCATGGTCCTGTGGTCCCCTCTCAACAGCAAAGACAGGGCAAGTCCAACAAATACCTGGATAATTTGTAAATCCCTAGCACACCTGGGGTGTTGCTGTTGGCCACCTCCTCTCTACACAGCTGAAGCAGGTAGGGCCTGTTCCCTCAGTCCCTTCCTTTGCATCATGACACCATTCCTCAAACTTTGTTCCCTACATCCATAGGAATCATCATTGAGTCCAGAAATTTGTGTCATTTCCACAACACCCCACATATCCTCACCACACAGCAATGTGGAAAGCTCCTCCAACACAAGATTAAAAAATAACTGGCTCACAGATCCAAGTGCACAAATTCACTATGTGAATGACAGATACACCATGAAGTGCTGGCCTAAAATCTTTTAAATACAAGAGGCAACAGCTGAACACCCAAAGGAGGGATTCAGAGCTGATTTCACAAGTGAGAAATGCACTTGAGAAGCACCTCAGGTGCAATTTACTTCTGGGACACCAAAAAGTCTGGTTCTTCCTGGAAGGAATAGATGGCACTTGCCCTGGGATTACCTCCGCGCTTTTGTTTTGGCAAAATTAAGTAGGAAAAGAAAAAAAACAAATGTCTTTTTATTTTATTTTCTCACTTTTGGAAAGCATTTTACACAGGTTTGGATCTTGGGAATAACTTGGAATCTGTAGAAAAAACTAACTCAACAGTTTTTTTCTTTACAATAGAAACCTTTCAGGAGTCAAAATGGAGACTAAAAAAAACACATGCAAAACATACTCCTTTCAAAATACACCTGGAAACAAAGCACCAAACTACACAAATATGCAGAATGAAACAGCATTGAACACCACAGAAATTGTCTTCATAAAAGGTGTAAAAGTCACCTAATTCACTAGGCACTGTCACTTGGTTAAACAGAAGAGACAATAAAAAAATATTGTCCACAAACTTGCAATTTCAACTCAAAGGCTGTAGCTAGAAATTCCTCTATGTGTCATGCTTTAATAGCGACCTGAAAGACAAAAACCCAACAGTCAGACTTCAAGGATAGAGGCTCAATAAAACATCCACACCAAAGTCAAACTTAGCGGACACAGCAGCTCAAAAGAAGTTCAAGGAATGGGAAATTTACTTTTGAGAGGTGAACTCCATGACTGGGCCAGGCCCAGTTAAGGTCAGGTTGGATGAGGCTTGGAGCAACCTGGTCTCTGGAAGGTGTCCCTCCCCATGGCAGGGGGTGGAATGGGATGAGCTGGAAGGTCCCTCCCAACCCAAAGCATTCCCTGAGTCCGTGACTACTTACGAGGTGAGTAGGATCGGGACCTGGACCGGGATCTGTAGCCCCCTCGGCTGTAGTACGGGGACGGTGACCTCCTCCTGTGACAGGGGTGACACAAACAATCCCTTGCAATAGCTGAATTCTCTTTTTTGGTACCAGGTTTTGTCATCAGTATTATTTGTGACTAACACAACAAAATACAAGCTCTTGCACTCGCAGTCTGCTTTCATGTGAATTTAGTCTGAAGCCAGGAACAGCCCACACAAGCAGGGTAAGCCAAATCCACCTTCACTTTTAATCTGAATTACTTGAGTTACAAGGTGAAAACTTCCTTGACTTGCAGTCAGTGCCACAGCCAGACACCCCCAAAACCCCTCCAATCCAGGCACTCCCAAGATTTGTGTTTCCTTGCCTAGTTCCACTAATCCAGTACACACCTGTAAAACTGATCCCTGTCCTGAACAGCTCTCCAGCCTCCTCCGCCGCCACCACCTCCTCCTCTGTGAAAACAGAAGCACAATGACTTTTAGCAATTTAGAAAAGAAACAAAAAGTTCACTGTATAAACCACCCCATCATCAGACTGAAAAAAATGATGTGAAGGTAAGACAACATTAGTTCCTACACCAGATGATGCTGACTTACTTCATTTAACATTGGCTTTTAAACACTTATCTCCTCAAGGAAAACCCTCTGACTTATTATTTTCAAGTAGCAAGATCAATTCACTATCCTCAGGAAAAATATTGATTCCAAGGTGGAGGCAGGGAAAACCCTCCCATCCTGACATTTTATTGGACTGGAACCTTCTCCAATTTGGATCAGCAAAGCTTTACCAGGAGACTAAATCAAGCATAAAATCTCCCCCTAATCTTCCGGTTTTGGGGGATTGCTTTTTTTGAAGGTTATTCCCTTATTTACAGACACTTTTTCAGGCAAAATTGCTCCCACAGCAACAAGGAGAATTTGAAGTTTTAACAGGACAATTCCCATCTAACACTGCACTTCCCTTAAGGCTTCATTTTCACAGAGGGCAGGGAATGCAAAGGAATTGTTACCAATGGAATTTTTAGGGTGGGGTATGCAATGCTCCACTGCATCTTGAACAATTCCAACTTTTCCCTCCTGAGGGAAGCACTCACAACACAGCAAAACTTTTCTCTCCCTCAACCAACCCACGTCTGCAGGAGGGGAAAGTACCAGACCATGACACTTTTCAAGAGAACCACAATGGTTTGGGTTGGAAGGGACCTTAAACACCAGGCAGGGACACCCCTGCCACAGGCAGGGACACTCCCCCTAGAGCAGGTCACTCTCACTGGCGCTCTCCTGACCCAACCACAACTTCTGGTAACACCCACAAACCCTGTCAGAATGAAAAGGCACCACTGAAGCACTGAAGACTTGGGCCCACACTGTAACTGCAACACAGAATTCTGCAATTGCAGGAATGTTTGGTAGTGCAGACAGAAAACATGAACTCTTATGTTTGTGTTCAACTTAACAATGTCCCAGAATTTGTAGGATTTTGCAGGGGACAAGGATTTTGCTGGAAAATGCAGAAAACCAATTTCTCTAGCACCAAAACCAACTGCACCCCCACCATGATTACACACACATCCAACCTGACAAGGGATGTTATTAAAAAAGCCTTTTAATGCAGATGTCCAACACACACCAGGTCATGCTCCAAACCCCAATTCCTTATTTTCTGCAACATTTGAGGTGCCATCAGCAGGAGATACTGGGGACTACTGAAATTTCCCACTGTTTAGCTACTACATTGTATTTGTAAGTTGACACTGTATTACCAACTCTAATATTAATCTGCACCACTTCAATGCTAACAGATGAACCTGCTAAAGATTCTCAAGTGAAAATACAAAGAACACGCTTTGTTTTTCAAAACTTACTGCAGATTCAAAAAACATTTTGGACTAAGCCAGGCCACAGTATTTAAACACCATCAAGTATTTCTCAATCAGACTGATTTGATTAGTACTAAGCTGTCATTTTGGGGAAGATTTCACAGGAAGATTCCAGAATGACAGCAAATGCAAAAATACCCTGGAATAGTTATGCAGGATGAACTGCCTAGTGCTTGCAGAGGCAGAGGAGAACGCAGAGTTTAGAAAGCAGCAGAACACTCCCAATATCTCACCTGTATGACCTGCTGTAATAGTCACGGTCATCGTAGCCTCTGTCGTAGCCTCTGTCGTAGTAATCCCGTCGCCGTGAGCTGCCACTGCGGGGAGGAAGGAAATTGCATTTGCTGAGATACAGAACATGAACTCTGTCTGCAGTCTAATTCCACATTATTTAAACTAGATGATATTATTACTGCCCATCCTCACAGTTGGAAGACTGGGAGCACTCCTGTTTTCCCACGAGTGGAGGTGGGAACGGAACGACTTAAATAATTGCTTTGTAAATGCTAACTTTCAGTCATTTTCCTCAACCTTCTGGTATCACAGGCACACGAGGAGTCCCATTCTGAGAAAAGTCTTCATTGACTTTTAATTCACTGACTGCAAAAGCTCCTGTTCAATCAACTTTTTAATTAAAAAAAAATCAGAAGTCTGTAGTCTCAACTCAACATCACCATAACTACCAGAAAGCTGGAAGTCTTGGGAAGTGAACTGGGGCATGACTTGGGAAAACAATTTACACTGTTGGCAACTGGAAGTCTAAAGTGCAGTGTGTGAACACAAACTGCTAATCCCAAATGTTATCTGAGCCCCACAGCTCCTCCACCAGTATTTGTTCATTCACTCTTGAAAACCTGAGCCTGCAAAGGACACGAGTATTTGAAGGTACACAGGAAAACTACTTAACTCAGAAATTGTCAGAATATCATCCTGTTGACACATGCTTTACTACTGATGCTCACGTCTGGTGTTTTCAGTGTAGAGCACAGCAGCCATGAACACAGAAATACAACTTGTGCATTAATGCACCAGCCCAAGAAACCAGGAAAACCACTTAGAATCAGGCCTCTCAGAGGAGAAACAGGAGTTTCTACAAAACAATGAATCCTATCCTGTACTAGTTTGGGGGAAAAAAACCCAATCAAAACCAAGGATAAAACTTACTAAGTGGGTCTTCCCATATAGATTCCAGGGGTAGGTGTGTGAGGTCTTTTTGTTATGGAAAAGTCTACCCGGATCCTTCTTCCATCCAGCTCCATTCCATTGGCACGTTCCTTTGCCTAAGGGGTGACAGAAGAGCATGAGCTGTAGGTATGAACATCAGCAACTACACAGATTTCTGACCACTGCTTTAAGTGTTAAAATGTCCTAAAAATGGCTCAGTTTGGATGCAGGTCTGAGTGTCACATCTTACAGTGAATGTACTATGCGAGACACTCTAGGCCAGGTGGACTTAAGTGCCAGTAACCACTAAAAATATGACTTCTGTGGCATTAAAATCCTGAAAGGAACATCACTGAGCAATTGTTTCAGTGCCTCTGACATGATTAAGAGCAACCTTTGAACATGCTGATGTAGGGAGACGTTACTACTCCACCACATAACATAAAACATTTACAGGTTAGAAGACCACCACTGAGGTATTCAAATACATCCTTCAAACTACCATAACCTTGAATATAATATCAAAGTCACAAATAAAAACTAAAAAAACAAAACCAACTGTGTTTTGGTGGGGTTTTTTTGGTCTGCCAAGTAGCAGGACCCACACATGAAGCTCCAACCCAACATGGCAGCGTTCATGCCAGATGTAAAGTGGAAAGGACTGGAGACTTTCTGGAGTGGAGTTTAAGCAGAATGTAAGTGTTGTTCCAGCCCATTAAGGACAGCTCTACAAGGACTGGCATGAGTGTAGGATTCTCTACTGGGTGACTACAGAATTCCCAATTCATTCTGCAGCACTTGTATGCCCAAATCCCATCATTACAGGATCCCAAGTGTTTCTCAGGCTGTGAGTTTCCCCAGGCTATACCTGTGACAGAACACACAGCCCAGGAGCTCAGAGCCCAGCAGACACGGGCCACACTGTGCATCCCAACCTACTTCCTTGGCATCCTCGACGTTCTCGAAGTAGACGAAGGCGAACCCTCGGGAGCGCCGCGACTGCTGATCGTACACGATGGAAACGTCGGCAATGGGCCCATACTTGGAGAAAACCTCTCGCAGGTCTCGTTCTGTAGTGTACAGACTCAGCCCAAACACTCCCAGACAACAGTTTGGATCAGGATTTGCCTAAAGGAAGGACACAGATATTAGAATGAAATCGAGTTTATTTGCAGGGCAGTGTATTTCTCAAGCTGTGACTGTCAAGGCTTCAAGATGAACAAAGGCGGGGCTGAGATTTGGGTCACCTGCTAGCAGACAGCAAGGAATTAAACCTACAGGAGCACAGGCCTTTCACGAAAGCCCTTTGTGTCTCTCAGGGCACAGAGACTGATTCCAGGAGGCATCCAGGAGCACGACTCGTCCCTCACGCACGTACCCTGTTCCCAATGTGACGTCTCCGAGTAGACATGGGGGAATGGCTGTGACTGTGCCGTCGCCGGTAGTCCCGACTGTACGACCTGCTTCTGGATCTCCTGTGGGAGCGGGAACGGGAGCGCGACCTGGTGTAGTGTCTGCGGGAACTCCTCCTCGACCTAGACCTGAGGGAAAGAACAGAAACGTACAGTGTTGGGCTTGTTGGGGTGTTTAACATTTCAAAAATCCATCAGAGAGCCACAAAAAGCTCAAATAATTGTTTTCCAAAATCCTGCCGCACCACATACCTCAGCCACAATCCATTTACTCACTACTCTCCAGGACTGTGTGCTAAACCTTTACTGATTACTGCAGATGCTCTCAGGGCATTGCTACTGCAGCCCAGGAACTTGCACTTGATCACTCAGCTCTTCCTTTAACAAGGCTACCTGGGTGTGACATGATAGTGCTTAGAATGACTATTCAGTGTTTAGGTTGTTTTGTTTTCATGGGGCTGTTTTCTTTTCACAAAGGGAACAGTAAATAAGCTTTAACACAAAGCATGCACCACTGAGGGGGGCACTCTTAGTGCTGCCTGGGGTGACACTGAGAAGCAAATGCCCCTGAAACAGAGCTGAACATGATCTGAAGAAACCAAGCCTAAGCTGCTGGTATTTCAGCACTGCTTGTTCATGAATGTTTACATGTTCACACTCTTAAGTGCATTTATGCAAAGGTGCAAGTCCTCACTGATTCTTTTACCCCAAAATTATTTTCTTACATCACAAACTCTGTGGACATGAGGGTCTGAAACTCTTCAATTCCTTCTCCCAAAGCCTCAGCCTTCCCCAACTCAGCCAATCCTGGAGGAAAAGCTCACTCACACAGGGCTACTACACCTGATCTTGGCCTGCTGATGGCTGCACTGAATAACCTGCATTCCACACAACTCCAAAGAAAAATCCCTGCAAGGCTAAGAAGTGCAATAAACAGTGTAACAGACAGTGGATCTGAGTCACAAATTACTGATTTGTCTTAAATGTCCCCTTCCTGTAATTCCACTGCAGCACCACCCCACTGGCATGAGGGAAGCTCTGAACCTGAACTGCTTTTACTCCTGAGCATTTAACAGCTTTTTCCAGGATTTCTCACCAAGACAGCCAAACTGCTCACTCTATCTCCTCAAAAAACACCTTCAACCTCATCAGGAGTGAGCCAGAGAAGCTCAGTTTAAAATGCATATTATTCACGTCCAGGAGAAATTAATCCAGCATGTCCCATTACAGCACTGCTCACTATGTATTTATAAAGAAAACATTATTTTTGGCAACAAAATAAGAATTAAAAAAGAGAGAACTTTCCTGAAGCTGGGAAAACAGTAAAAAAAGAGAGAAATTATAACACCAGTAACAAAAAAAGAAGTTCCACACATGCACACAGCCACATTTCAGCCACTGCTATAGGAAAAAAAAATAAGGCAAACAGAACTGATATTTCAGGTACCAGAATGGTATCAGCCAAAGATAGGAATTACACACCTCAATAAAAGTAGATTTAAAAATCAAGTATATCCACACCCCAACTGATAAAAACACCAGGACACAGGTTGGTTCCCAAATCAAAGTTTAATTTATAAAGCTGGTAACTCAAAAATACATTTGCAACAGAAACTACCAAGAGATAATAGAAGTTATCACAGGGTTATTTCTCTGGAGAAAGCCAGAGTTCAATGATCTGCCCACGATCACATCCCAATGTGCGACAGCACTGAACAGAGATTAAAGTATGTTGTTTCTAAATATGTGCCTCGACACAATTCTGTCCAAATCTACTAATCAACCTTATCTCTGGCACATAATTCCATTATTTCCAGCCATAGGCATCTTCAAGACAGCTGTTAAATGCTCAGGAAGCCATGGTAGTTATGAACTGCTACTTTTTAGTCATCAAAAAAGTAGAAAGCCAGTTCTCAAGGTATTATTTAAGCACTGTTTATTGCAAAAGTAAGATCTGCCCAGTCTCTCATCAATTCTACATCTTATATTTGCCTCTTCAGAACTGTACACCCTCTGTGACTGCATTTTTACTCAGTATTGTGGTTATTCTGCAAGTCTTAAAGCTCATGGAATCCCTGGAGTCATATGGATGAAAGGGCAGGAGAATATGCTGGGAGGGTGTCCTGACTTTGCTGTTTTAGTATGAAAAGGTTCCCCAGAGGTGTTTTGCAGCCTCCCTGCCCCGAGGTTTTCAAAGCCCAGCTGGATAAAGCCCTGACAGCAGGGTCTGAGCCCAGAGCTGAGTGCCCCAGCATTTCTCACTGGTCACTCCAATTCCACACTCTGTAATGGTACCACTCTAACAAGTATTTATTCCTTTTATTTCACACATTTTTTCTTGCACTACAAGGACTGCCAGGTGCATGATATGACACTTGTGACTGTGCCTGAACTAAACAAAAACCCCTCATTCTTCTGCTGTCAAAGCTTCCCAACTACCTTCCTGCTCACAAAAGCTTCCAACTACATTCCTTTCTGTTTGATCTTGCAAGATTTAACACACTATTTGATAGTGTTTTCAACCGTGGGTGATTGCTGACAGCACAGGATCTTCCTCCAGCCTGCCCCCCAGGTTTTGGCACTTCACTGCTTGCTCACATATAAAGTGTGTTGTGAACAGCTCACCTGACAACCACACTGCTGAAAACCTCATTTTTTTTAGCCTGAATGCCCACAAATTAGTAATGATCAACAAATTAATTTCTGTAGTCAACAGTCAACTATCTACACTTTTAAGAGGAATTCTGACCCTGCACACAGCTTGTTTGGCAGGTGAGTATCAGGAGAGGTAATACAGTGCAACAGGCACGTGGATGTTTGTGTTGCCACATAACAAATACAATAAGCAAGTTCTCCACAACTTTTCTGGAGAGCTTGCAGAGCTGCCTAATATTCAAAGCTTCCTACGCTGTTAATTTTCAAGTTAAATCAACATTTTTAAAACGTCAGTCTGTGAAATTCACATTTACCTCTACTGCTTCTTTTCACTACTCCAAGAACATCACTGCATGCAGTGAAGAAACATAACAGAAGAATGTGGAAATAAAACAGGAAATCCCCTGACACACCAAACTCTGTTAATGCACAGAAAAACTAAGACCTAGAGTTCCTAGTACTCCACACTCAGACCAAGAGATAAAGGGCAGGCACTTCCAAAGTGTATCAGCAAGGATACAAATCTACGATTAAACTGTTGGAAGAAGCAGCAAAAATGTCTAAATTTATATAATTTGGCTTTCCCAATCCTGCAACCACACACACCCCTTTGTACTCCAGTAACTCTGCACACAGAACTGCCTAAGCTGGGCCACCTCTGACAATCCCCTGACTCGTGAGGAGGAGGAAGAGGTAAAAGAAGCAAACTCACCTGGATTCAGACCTGGATCTAGATTTTGACCTGGAGCGCCTGGAATCCTCCTTAGAGCGAGATCTTGCAGGGGTGTGCCTCCCCGACTTGCCAGACCCATGAGCACTTCCGCTTCTGGAAGCAGAACGGGATTCCTGCACGCAGATATTGAAAGCCTAATTTGTACACAATTCCTCGTTCACCTAGGGGCTGTAAACAAGCTCCAGTGAAATAAATGGTAAATATTCATAGCTATGTGTCCGGGCAGTCGGCATTAGCACTGCCTAGATTTTTAAGGAGGTTGTTTTTTTTTTTTTTTTCCCTGGTAGACACTTCTTTACCCTGCATGTACTTTTGCTATTAAACAGATAATGCATGCATGTTTAGCAAAATATACAGGGACACATAAACAGACTAGTAATTACTTAGCGTAGTGCTTTCAGATTCCAGATTACTTCTTATCTTAACTTCATTTTTATTCCTTTTCTTCATTCTTCCGTTTCAAATTCTGACTTCTTTCATCTTCCCCACTTCACACAAATTGCTCAATATTCTACAAGTGGGACTTCTGGTCTGATAATTAGCATGCATTCACTTTCTTTTTTTTCAAATTTCAGCTTCACTTATTCCTGAGCTTCAAATAATTCTCATTTATAAAACTTGTCAAATGGCGACTTCCGCATTTTCCTTCTTCAACATTAACCTTAATAGAAAAAGAACAGGATGAAGAATATTTAAGAACTCCAGGATAAAATCTAGTGCCAAAACTGAAACTAGAAAAAAAAAAGTGTTGTGGACTTTTACTACAAATGCAGTTCAAGAATTGAATCTACCAAAGCCCTACGATTTTATCAACAGGTTCAGTCAACTCAGTTTAACTTAGCCCTAAGCAGCTGAATTTGCTATTTATGCCTGTATTTAATAGCAAGTGCAACTGGATCAACTGAGTACCTACTAAGGAATTGCAGCATCAGGAAACTCAAAATAATTTGCACTACCAGCCACACACTGAGACAAAATCACCAAGGAGTTACTCCAGGGAGGTCCTGCTGCGGCTGCTGATGGATGTGCTTGCTTGGTGTTTCCACAGAAATCTGAATTTCCCACTGACCAGAACTGCACTTGTGTGCCCCACACTCCAAACTGCCCTGTTAGTTACTGGCAATCTCCTCTGGCAGTGACATGACCTAATTAGCAGTTTCAACTTATGTCTTTTTATTTTTTACATCAGTATAATGCTTGGCTTTAGTCATATGCCTTAAACACCTCAACCCTCTAGTAGAAAGTATTCTTCATTTCAAAGTATTAGAGACAATTGAAAATTCAGCAGAATTATGCTTCTTTCTAAAAACAATCCTAAATTTAGTGTAAATTCTGATGAAGAATGCTCACTAATGACACCGGGTATCCGATTTTTCCCAAAAATCCAGTTTTATCTTTCTAACATCTCTTAACCCTGAACACTAACACTAATGGGAATCCTGTAGGAAGCATTCACAAATTCATTTGCTAACTTGAAATTTAATCACGTCTTAACCACTCCCACACAGCTTCAACCAAAGGTTACCTGTTTACAATTCCCTACCAAACAGGGGAAAGAAACATGAGTATAGGATAAAGCAGGTTTGCAATTAATCCCAAGAGCAACAGAAATAGCACAAAGTTGGCCAAGGCCCTATTCCTGATACAAATGTTTAAGGTTTTGCCCTCAGCTACAGCTTCCCCAATGTACCAACACTGCAAAGGGCAGGGGGAATATTACAGAGCAATTTAAGTTACAATTAACTAATTTAACCTAAACCCATTACCACCTTCCCAAGAAAACACTCCACAGAGGTGAGTTCTGACTTAATATATTAATTCTGCCTTAAGTCTTAGCTCTTCAACAAAGTTAGACAAAGCAAGATTGAAGGTCTAAAACCCAAACTAAGGTTGATTTTCACCTGAGGAGAAATACTTCAATTCACAAAAGATAACCTGGGCTAAACAGAAGGAGCTGTGTCCAAACACAGGTGGTCTGAGACCAGAAAGAAAAGGAGAAATGCAGGGTCGGAGGGAAGCAGTTGGGAGGATTTTGCCCACAAATACACCCCCAACCCTTTTCCAGAGCTTTCAGAAGTCAAAGAGCTTTCAAGAAATGAGTAGAGAACAGGTAAGTTTTCATACATGTGGTATAGTTTTCAGGCAATCTTTGCTGTATTATGTTAAAGTTGGGGGGGAATCTGGACACTGAGGAGCAGAGGTTGGGAGAAAAAAGTCTTAAACACAACTACCTACCTAAATCAAAGCAATTAAACAGCTGGCCCATTTTCATTCAACTCCTTTGCATTTCACGTTTCCCAGTCTTTAAGCATCCACTTTTTTTTCCCCCAGATCATCCTTCAATCCACCACACTGGACAGGATTATAGCACTTCTTTATTTCAGCATTAAAGGAATTCATTGCACCTCACCTGCTCTGGATATCACCAGGACTGGTAGTAACTCCCAAAATCACCAAGCTGCCCCTTTTCCACCCCAAAGCCCAGGAAATCCTCCCTATCCCAAATTCCAAAAACCAGGGGCCTGCAGCACTGCCGATTCATTTTACACCCTTGAGGGTTCACATCAGTCACTCCCACTGCTCTTTTCTACCATCTGGTTTTGTTGCTGTTTATTTCTTTTCCTACTCTTTGCTCTTTCGCTCTGTGAATTTTAAGTTACTGAAAAACACCAAAGTGTGCTCCTGGCATGACAGGGGGAAGGGGAAGAAACAACCTTCTTTACTCTGCCTATATTCCAGCACTGCTGGTCAGCAGATACAGACTGGTATTCACTGAAACAATAACCATTTCCCCCTCTGATCTTAAGTTTGTCAAGTGTGAATTTAAGCTTCCTCTCCAGATCCCTTGGTCTTTATCAACAGTTCTTCCCCTTCATCAGGCACTTCTGGAATTCACATGGAAGCCCTGAAGTCCAGGCTTGTGGGTTCCAAATGGTTCTTTCCAGACCCTGAGCACATTCAAACCAAGTGTAACACTGCTGGGGTGATTTGAACACCTCTAAGCACATTCACAAAGTGTTACAGCCATGTACTCAGAGCAGGGAATGTCCCAAAGCTGGATCATTTGGGCGGCAGGAGGTAGGGAAGGTTTCCATGGACAGATACATCTGGAAAGTAGGTGATGGCCACAGTTCTTTGCACTTCTGAGATCCCACTTTTCCTCACAGAAATGGAAGTTACAGATTTCAGTCAGTAATGTAAGATACTGAGAAATAAAAGTATTAGGGTTTTATATTCATATATTCCCATGAAGTTACGTATTTCCACTTGTTTTCTGCAGAAAAGGTGCAGCCTCACACGACATTATCAGATCTGCAGCCTCTCTGTTCAAGGTGTCACCATGCTGACTCCACATTCCCCAACCTCTCCATTAGGGAAGTTGCCTCTTCCCCTGAGGGACATGAGATTGTGAGCTGGGGATTCACTCCAGAGAAAGCAGAACCATCCTTTTCCACAGCTTTCCAAACTCCACACGGAAAGAACACTGTGTTTTGAAAAAACAGGCCACAGCTTCCTCCCACCACCTCTGCCAGCGGCTGTGTGAGCTCCTCCAGTGGCCCAAGCTGGCAGGAAATGAATCCATCAGCAAAACCTGAATTATCTTCTGACAGGTTTGGGCACTGAATCAGCTCCCCACGAGGTCCCACCAAGGGGCAGCTGGTGAGGGAGGAACACAGGGAATGGTCCATCCCTTTGGTGGCACTGAGCGATCAGCTCATCTCTAACCTCAAACTGCTTCCTCAGACCTCCCTCACCCACAGTTTAGTAATAAATATTACTCTTTTATGAAAATACATGTATTAAATACCCTCTAAGTAACCTGTAAAATGAGCTTTTATACATTAAAAAACACAAAAAACACCAACAAAAAACAACCCTCCCCACTGCGACTTGCATATTGAATAGCTTGCATACTGACCACATACCAAGCCATCACTATCATAATTAATTAATTCACAAAGTAGGATTCATTAATTTGGCCTTTAACTCGTCTTTTTCCAACCCCTCCATGCCTGAATCCCATGTGCTTCAGTGAGAACAAAATTAAGTTGGAAAACCATGGCACTGCAGCATAAAAACAGTATCTCAGATATACTCCAGTATTTAAGTATTGAAAGCATTTCATAATTTATAGTTTCTTCAGTCAAAAAGCTTCTAGGGTTCATCCCACTATGGAGCATAAAGCTGTAAAAGAGAATTCAAGTGGGGATTTATTTTTTCTTCTTCTTATCTTCCCCCCACTTTTTAACAACGCCATAATCCAGAGGAAATTCGCGCTGCCGCTTAAACAAGTCCCACTCCTGGCACAAGCACCTGGAATTTCTTCATCCCAAAAGCTGCCATGAGGACTCAATCCCGTCAAGCCTGCAAAGCAATGCAACTGGAAAGGGAGTAAAACAAGATCCAGCTGACTGAATTCCCAGACCTGACTGAGGGAGAGAGCAGGAGCACAACTCCTGTTGGCAGCCTGCACTTGGGACACTTAAAGACAGTTGTAATCGTGTTCCAGATGATTTATCTAAACACTAACTCTACTCTGCGCAGACTCCAGACTGGAAAAGCACAAAAGCCACTGACTCAGTAAAACATAAGGCCTTAAGTAAGCAATAAACCCCAGAAATAACACTGGCAAGAGCAGAAGGAAAATCAATCCCTGCTCCAGTTTGGAATAGCAGGTGTGTAGTTCTGTGGATTTCACCTTTATAAACACGTCCATTTCAAACAACTTACCCATTTAAAAGTCACAAAAGTTCAGACATAACTCTTTTTAGGCACCTGCAAAGACTGCCTGCAAATGCTTTAAATACATTTCTAAAATTAAAAACATAAAAAAGCAGCAGACAACAATTTCTGCCGCAATACTCTGCACGATTGTGTTTCACACTAAAGGACTCTGCTATAGAAGCTTTATTATTTCCACTCTTTCTGACTAAAAACACAATGAAGGTTATCCTGGCAAACTTTATTGAGACTAAGTTGGCTTTCTAACTGCACAACAATTAAAGCATCTTTAAAAAAAACTAACACACAAATGACTCACCCTGAGCAAAAAATACCCCCTCACTAAAATAATTTCAGAGTGAATGAAGATACCAATGAAAACACCTGCGCTGGCACGAGCCTATTCCTTAATTCCTGCACCATTCATTCCCATGTTTGGCTCCCCCAGACCAAATTTTTTCTAATCTTACCTACCCTGAAGTAGAAACACCCAGATATTACCGCTTCTTACAGTGGATTAATAAGACAAAACCATATTCTAAGAAAGGCATTGCTCAGAATTACTACGTTCTCTAATATTTCTTGCCCCCTCCGGTTTAAAACTTAGGAACTTATCACCACCACAACTCCCTCCGATACTGCAGCAAAATATTTGAGTTATGCTGAAAAAATCCCCAAAGCACAGTACTGACCCTAATTAAAGACATCAAAAGCAAACAAGGCTGATCCAGTAAATAAAAAACAACTACAGACGTGCATTACAAACGTGAAGTTTAGCAAGTCATCTATTTCGACATCAATAAAAACTCATCCGGACAGTTAGATCTTGCCAAAACTATGAACCTTGAGAGCTATCTGCTGCAGGTTTCACAAAGCAAAGGGGTTGCCTCCGATCATCAAGTTTAAATTTGATGCGAGGCCGAGCCACCTGGACGCCAGGCCCGAAGAGCAGTTATTGTTACAGGCGAGAGGGAGCGAAGAGCGGTCTAAATTAGAGAGCAACTCGAGAATGGATTGCAAGGCGGCTTTGGAGAGAGGATAAGCACAGGATTCCCCTTCCGCAGCGGTGGGATGGAGGACGAGGGGCCCCTCAGGGCTCGGGGCCGCCATTTTGTCCCTCCCGGGCGCGCGCGGTCCCGGCCCAAGATGGCGCCGGGCGCCTCACGCGGGGAGCGGCCCCTCCGCCATCGACCCCGCCGCGCCGCCTCACCCGCCTCTCCCCTCCCGCGGAGGCTCCGCCACCCGCAAAAGGGGACACCGGGGGACGCGGGGGCGCCCGCGCCACGCGAAGGCGATGGAGGGGTGTGTGGGGAGGGAGCAGGGATTGTGGGGCCCGACCGCGCAGCGCGCTCAGGCTCCGTGTATTACCCGCTCGCCGTAGTTTTGCTCCCCGCTGTCGCTCATTGTCCCGTCCCGCCGCTCCCGCCGTCGCCGCC
>VYXD01005117.1:35198-48246 GCA_013397195.1 Hylia prasina
CCCTTTTCCCTTTTCCCTTTTCCCTTTCCCCTTTTCCCTTTTCCCTTTTCCCTTTTCCCTTTTCCCTTTCCCCTTTCCCCTTTCCCTTCCCTACAGTAGCAGGAATGAGCGCCTCATTATAGCTCAGACAGTACCACTAATTAGTGGTTTTTAGAGCTCTCTCTTTGCTGTGGCCAGACAAAGGTTCTATAACTGGATCTGCTGCTGTAGAAAAGTTGCTCTGTCTTTTTTTTCCATCCAGTAGCAGCAATTTGGTGGCTTTTGGAGCCTTCTCTAGAGACAAGAAATAGCAGAGCATGTTTGCATCCCTCCCTGATACCCTTCTCCCTTTAGGAGGCTGGTGATTGCTTCCAGCATTCTCCTGAACAGGTTTTCACTGCAGGAGGAGGGTGAAAGCAAAACGCCAGACAATTTTTGGACCAAACCCCTTGGGAAAAGCTCTGCAGCAGCAGAACCTGCCCCGCTAGAGATGCCATCCCCCTGGGCTGCTGCAGTCGGTAGCAACAGGCATTTGTTGTGGCCTTTGCAGCCGTGACAGAGGAAGAGCTGTCGCAGGCCCTGGTGGATGGCGTGGAGATCACGGCCCCCCCGGCCCGCAGGAGCGTGGAGAACGGCTGGGCCGAGTGCACCGCGTCCAGCGCCGCCGGATCCGCCGCGGAGCCCGACTGCGAGCTGCTCAGCTGCAGCCTGGAGGAGACAAAGTGAGGGCTGGGCACCTGCCAGCATTTCTGGGCTGAGCTCGTGTGTAGCAGGAAGGGACCCTGACGTTCCAGGGGCCAGGCCCTCAGCCGGTGCAGGTTCCCATTGTTGTGGTGACTGCAGCGGAGCTGTGCTGGTTCAGCGGCGCTGCTGGGGCTGGCTCTGTGTCTGCCAAACTGGCTCTGCTCTGGGGGGTGACTCGAGCTCATCAGCTGCATGTGCAGGCAGGGGTGGATCCTCTCTGATCTGGGAGCTCCAGTCCGTTCCCTGGGGTCCTCCAGCTGGACACTCCTTGCATGGTTGCCCGTGATGAAGAAGGATTGGCCTAGCAGGGGAAGGTTCTCCTACCTGGTCACAATAACATTTGGTTTTCCTCCCCTTTTTTAGCAAAACTCAGGAGGAGCTTGATATGAAGCCTGTTCCCAGGGATAAATATTTCTCCTTTTCCCCTCAAGAGACAGATTGCAGCTGCAAGAAGAGAGTGAGTATCTTTTAAAGATCAAATTGCTTTTCCTTGTATGCAGGGCTGAGCCCCGGCATTGAAGGATGTGAAGAACCTTGGATGCCCCCAGAGGAGGGGAGCAGAGCTGATGCCAGGGCTGGAAGAAATGTTCAGGAGCAGCTGAGGGCTCTGGGTTTGTTTGGTTTGGGGAGAAGGAGGCCGAGGGGTGACCTCAAGCCCCTCTGCAGCTTCCTGGGGAGGGGCTGTGGGGAGGGGTGTGCTGAGCTCTTCTACCTGGGATCCAGCGATAGGAGACATGGGAATGGTTCAAAGCTGTGCCAGGGGGAGGTTCAGACTGGACATTGGGAAGTGTTTCCTTAGCAAGAGGAGGGTCAAAACTTGGGAAGGGGCTGCTGAACAGGAAGCTAAGGTGGTTCCTCAGCCCCCTCCATCATGTAGCCTTGGATGCAGGTGGATTTCGGTGGTTGAGCTGGGAATTGCAGAGTGCTGGACTTGGTGCCGTTGCATCAATCAGCAGAGCAAGATCTAACGCACACTGCCTCACTCTGCCATAGCTGCCTAGAGCAGCACCACAGCTCTGACCATTACAAAGGGGGGAAATGGGCCCCAATGCAGCTGGAGAGGTTCAGGTTGGATGTTTGGCAAAAGATTGTCCCTAAAAGGACAGTTATGTAGGCTGTGGAATCTCTCCCTGGAGTTCTTCAGGACATGATTTGACAGAGCCACAGCTTGGTGTTGGCAGTGGTCCTGTGGGTGGCAGGGCTGGGCACCTTCAAGGGTCCTTTGCAGAGAGCACCAGCTCTCCTCATTCCTCAGAGCAGGGGCTCCTGTCCTTTCTCATCCTACGCATGCTGGAGAGTGAGGGCAGCTGCTCCTGAATGTGCTTTTCCTTGCAGAAGCCAGGCTGGAGCGTGGCGGGGAGCCAGAGGCGTGTGGGCAGCCGGCACAGGACTGGGTGGATGGGTTTGTCCTGCATTCCAGCCCTGTCACGTGCCTCATGCAGCCTCTGCCTGTGTTTGCCCTGAGGGCTTGGTTGTTAGTCCAGATCTCCTGGCTGCAGGTGGCTGTTCCAAACTGCTGCCAGTGGTGGTGGTGGTGGTGGAGGAGTTCTTAGAAAGAGCAGGGAAAATCGAGTGTCCTTGTCCTGGCTGGCTGGTACAAAGCAGTGTCTGCCTTATCCCAACAGAACAACGTCCTGAGTGCCATCCTGCTCCTCATGAAGGAACTGGATGCAGAGGGCCTGGAGGTCATCCAGCAGACGGTGGCAAGGAGGCTCCAGGCCTTCCAGAAGAAGGAGCTGCAGGAGGAGTGAGAACGCCCACCCCCATTCCAACCTCCCTGGAGCCCCCGCCCCACGGTGCTGTCCTGCACACACACCCCTGGCTGCAGCCAAAGCCTCGGTGCTCCCTGCTCTGCTTCCCGTGCGAGGGCACGGGATGGGATGGGATGGGATGCCTCTGTTCTAGAGGTCTCCTGCTTGTGCAGCAGGCTCTGACACTGCATCCTGTGTGGCTGGACTCTCGGATGGGAACTGCGGGCAAATCAGCAAAGCAGAAGGGAACAGGGCTGCAGCCACAGGTGCTGTGTGACCCGAGGGGGAGCAGAGCCTGCTGGTGGCTGAGAAGCTCTCTGCCCCTCAGCCAGCCTGGGGGTGCACTGCACCTCTGAGGGCAGTTTGTACCACGGAGATTTGACTTGGTGAAGTCTGACAGGGAGACATTGCCTGAGATGGTCACCAAGAACTGTCTGGTGCAGGTGTTGAAGGTCCAGTTATTAATTTATTTTCCAGCTGCTGGCTGACTTCCTCAGGTCCTTGCTGGTGCATGCAGCGCCGGCCGTGGTGGTCAGGCAGCCCAAAGGAAAGCTCGGAGCAGCCTAGGTGAACCAGAAATGACTCCCACATCCTGAATGCTCAGCTGTCCTCTCACTCCAACATTCCCTGCAGTCATTAGAGCAGCTTAAGGGAACATCCCAGTTAAAAGGCCCTGAGCATTCTGCCTGTTTTGCTCAGGCATCAGGGGTGGGGTTGCTCTTCAACTGATAAAACTGCAGTTTACCAAGTTCTGTAGAGCTGTTAAGTACAAACTAAACTGTTGTGACATACCAAATAAACCCAATTATCCCTCAAGGCTGTGTAAGTGGTGGCTGGAGTTCAGCAAAGGCCTGGCTGGGGGCACTGCTCCATTACCTCTGGTTCAGGGAATGCATTGTGAGCCCCGCAGAGCAGGAGGAGGGCTGGGAGCCTTCCCGCTTCACTGCACCTCTGAAACGGTGAGCCTGCTCCCAGCGCCTTTGCAGGGGCACTGGGCTGTCTTGCAACCTTCTTGCAACCACAGCAAAGGCAGGGAGCAATGGAGGTGGTGAGGGAAGCTCAGTGCAGAGCCACTGGGCAGGACAATGGCCCCGAGATAGGGGAGCTCTCCGTGCCTCCCAGTGCTGCACTGGCGACGTGGCCATTCCATGGCCTCCCGTCCCTGTTTGTGCAGTGTCCGGGCTGTGCTTCCAGCTAGGAATGCTCCTCAGGGATGGTGACAGCCCTGTGTCCACAAGCCTGTTTGCCTGACCTTGGTGGGAAGGGACACAGTTTGACCCTTGTCATTCAGGAGGAGATTTGCTGATGCCTTTAGCGCCTCCAAAGACCTTTGTTCTTGCCTTCTGCGTTAAACCCAGCTGCAGTTGTGTGATTTATGATGTCCCAGACTTCCTTTGACAGCCAGGGCCTGGGAGACTCACCCTGCTGAGTGCAAGTCTTCTCCCAGGCCCCTGGCCTGTCCATGTCAAGGAACAGGGGAATTGTTGGAATGAGCTGGACCCCCAGCTTTTCTGGGATGAGTGATCAAAAGAAGCGTCTGTCAGGACTCGTCATAGGGCTGGTGGAGCAATGGCCGTGCCCTTGAGGCCACACTGACACAATTCCTGGAGAAGTTTCACTGCTTGCTGCCTACGTGCTGTGCTCATCATCCTTGGCTGCTGCTGGTGCTGCCCTCGGAGCTCCCAGCTGCTCCTTGCAGCCTCCCGGCAAACCCCGGCGGGAGCTCAGCCCCTCCAGGGCCTGGCAGCCTGCCTTCCACTGCAGGATGCTCCTGGAGGCTTGCTCTGCCCCCTTTCCAGGGTGGGCTGGATGTGCCGGGAAGTCTGGGAGCACCGTCATGTCCCCTCCTGCTCATCCTCGGAATGCAGTGGCTGTTCTTGTTTTCTCCCAGGAATTTGGCCCTCCGGGTATTTTTTTGGTGGAGATGAGGTGTGAGGGCTGCAGTGACTCCTGTCCCTCAGCGTGCAGCTGGTCTGAGCCTGGGGACACCCCTGTCCCCATTCACACCCTAAACCTGTCTGCTGCAGGGCTGTGCTGCCGACAGATTTTCCATGTGACCTGCTGTCACCCTGCCCTGCCTCAGCTGGGAATATCGAGCCATGAATGCAGATGATTCCCAGCTGTGGAAAATGCCAGCAGCTGTACTGAGCCACTTCCCTTCAAACCATCCTCAGAGACTCTCAGAGGCTGGTGGTGAGGCAGGTGTGAGGTCCATGGCTGAGGGAGGGAGGGAAGGGGTGGGCTGGGGCTCCCCCAGAATGGAGTGGCACGTGGGAGGGTGGAAGAGCCCATTTCCCACCCAGGAAATGGAGCTCCAGGAGAAGCCAGGTCTCTGCCTGGGGTCCCCAGAGCAGATACCCATTCCAGAGCAGCAATGCTGCCTCCATCAGCAAGGTCTGCTACTTATGGGTCCAAGGAGGAGACAAAAGTTACCATATTCCTCCAGACCCTAAAATGTGTTCAATTAGGGGAAAAGCCCTAAAATCATGGAATGGTTTGGGGTGGGAAAGTACCTGGAAGATCATCTCGTTCCACTCCCTGCCATGGGCAGGGACACCTCCCACTATCCCAGGTTGCTCCAAGCCCTGTCCAACCTGGCCTTGGACACCTCCAGGGATTCAGGGGCAGCCACAGCTGCTCTGGGCAACCTGTGCCAGGGCCTCACCTCCCGCACGGCCAATAATCTCTTCCCAGTACCCCATCCAACCCTGCGGCAGTGGGAAGCCATTCCCCCTTGGTGTGTCACTTCAGGCACTTGTCCAAAGTCCTTCTCCAGCTTCCTTGTTGGCTCCTTCAGGTACTGGAAGGCCACAGTGAGGTCACCCCAAAGCTTCTCTAGGCTGAACAATCCCAGCTCTCCCAGCCCTTCCTCCCAGCAGAGCTGCTCCATCCCTCTGATCCCCCTGGTGCCTCCTCTGGGCTCTCTCCAGCAGCTCCACGTCCTTCCTGTGCCGGGCCCAGGGCTGGGGCAGCTCTGCAGGGGCAGCTCTGGGGTCTCACCTGGGTGGGGCAGAGGGGCAGAATCCCAATCCCTTTCCTGCTGCCCACACTGGGGATCAGCCCAGCACAGGGGGGTCCTGGGATGGGGCATGGCCGGCCCTCACCACTGCAGCCCCAAGTCCTTCTCCCAAGGCTGCTCCATCTGCTCATCCCCAGCCTGGATGGATCCCAGGGGTTGCCCTGACCCAGGGGCAGCACCAGTACCTGGTGGTGTTAAACCTCATGACATTCCCAGGGATCACTTCTGGAGCTTGCCCGGGGCCCTCTGCATGGCCCCGTCCTTCAGGAGTGTCACAGCACCCTCAGCCTGGTGTCACCTGCTGAGGTGCCTCCAGCCCTGTGGCTGTGTCAGTGAGGCAGATCTTGAATATCACTGGTGCCAGTACAGACCCCTGGGACAGCCCTGTGAGCCACTGACCCTCTGCATGTGACCACGCAGCCAACTCCTTATCCATCTAACAGTCCCTGCATGGAATCCAGCTCTCTCCAATGCAGAGAGAAGGATGTTGGGTGGGATTGTGTCCAGGCTCTATAGAAATCCGGAGAAATGTCATCCATAACCTTTCTCCTGTCCACTGAGGGCGTCACTCCATCAGAGAAGGCCAGGGGCAAGCCACGGGGAGCTTTCATCTGGGGACAGCTCCATGGGGAAGACAAAATAACGGCATGTTTGACCCCAAAGACTGTGATGTGTGCTGGTGCTGACCCGCAGGCTGGAGCCGTCAGCCAGCAGCCCCAGGAGGGAAGTGTCCTGGGAAAGGGGCTCCCTGTGACTGCCTGGCGCAGCCCGAGCGCACGGAGCTCGGCCAGGCCGGCACACTTGGCCGGGGCTGTGAGAAACTGCCTCACAAACAAGCACAGCACCACCCTAAAGCACGTGGGTGTTTCCCTCGAAGGTGGGAACCCAGGGATTTTTCTCTGGAATTGCCAAGCAATTGCAAAAGGATGCTGACCTTGCACCCTCCATGACCTGGACAGGGAGGAGATGCTGCCTGTGGTCCCACTCTCCCAGGCTTTGTGGATGCACAAAACCACGAAACCTCTTGGCCTGGCTTGGGAAAACCCTCAGGCTTTGCTTGCCTCCCACCCCACCCCTGTCCTCCCCTCAATGAGCACTCCAGGAGGCAGGTTTGGCTCCAGCAGGTTTTATCTCTAGAGGAGAGGATCCGGGGTCACGGAGCAGCATGAGGTGATGGACACGGCGCCCACAGCCACGCGGTGACGGTCGCAGCCAAGCGTCATGCAAGGGGACAGGGGCTCGCCAGGACCCCCGTGCTCAGCCCTCAAGACCCCCACGAGGGATGGAGCTTCACCGGCGCTCAGGGGCACCCTGAGCACCCCAGGGACCAGCTCTGACCCACTCTGGCATGGCTCCACATCCTCCTCACTCCCCTCCTGCACGTGGGGCAGGCGACTACAAGCAGCAGCAGTTGGCTCAGGTGGTCAAGCCGCTAAGTAAGGACTCAAAATACCCCATGATTAAATAGTAATAAACTATTAAGGGAAGATTAAGGGTCTGGGCTGCACGGCTGGGCTCAAGCAACACTTTGCATCCGCGCAGGGACCAGAACCCGCAGCAGTGATTCGGGGCAGGATTGTGCCGTTCTGGGAGCCAGCACCAGGCTCTGCCTGCTGTAAGGGATCGATGGCAAAGCTACAGGGCTACTGAGAACAGAGGGGACACAGCGCTCCCCCAGCAGCACGTGGGCACAGAGAGGACACGGCGGGGGCTATGGGCCGGGCTGGTGGGACTAGAAGCCCTTCTCGATGCTGAGGGTGCGACGGGTGACGTGCTCCATCTGCCCCGAGATGTACTCGGTGAGGCTGATCTGGTAGTTGGCGAGCATCTTCAGCATCAGCCGTAGGTTCAGCCACCACTGCTCCTGCGGCAGCCTGTGCCTGTGCGTGGGGACACAGCTCTGGAGCAGACACCCCGAGAAGGTTCCCCTGTGAGCCAGTGAACCGCTGGGGCATGGGGACTTACTCAAAATCCGTGACTTTCTTGAGCTCTGTCACGGGGCTGAAGGCCACCACCTTCTTCCGCAGCCCGATCACACAGGCAGTGTCTCCAGAGTTGGCAAACACACGCCCTGGGAGGGGGACACTGCTGACCTTGGCCACCTCACTGGGGGCCAAGCCTGGAAGCCTGCAGCAGCAGCAGTCATCAGCCTTCCCCAGCCCCCATGGGAGCCCCAGCCCTCGGCTCACCCTTGCTGTAGACTTGCTGCAGCTTCTCTGACATCCACAGCACCGCCTTCACTCCCAGCTTGGTCCCGTAATTCCGGTCAAAGGGGGTCGGGGCTCCCCCCTGGGGACAAAGAAATGGGGATGTCAGGCCTTGCCCAGCTTCAGAGCCAGCAGGGCCCATGTCACCCTGTCCCCTCTACCTGCTGGAGGTGGCCCAGGACATTGATCCTGCAGTCGAAGATGCCTTTGCCCTCGGAGGAGTAAAGGTTGTAGAGGAACTCGGTGGTGTAGTGCTCGTGGCACTTCTCATTGCTGAGGAGCAGAGAGAAGGGCTTGGGGGGCTGCTCCTTCCACTGGCATGCCCAGGGACTCCCCCTTTGTTTCCCAGAACTTTTTTTGTCCTGTTTTGCTCTCCCTGAGGTCCAGAGCCCTGGCCTGTGTCCCCAGGAGGACCTTGGGGCTGGGGTGGGGACAGCAGTGGAGGCACCCAGCATCCCCACGGCCAAGCGCGTGTCCACTGTGCCGAACCTCACCGTGCCCAGGACCCCTCTCTGGCCATGGGAAGGGCTCAGTCCAGCCCTGCTCCCTGCCACGGGGCTGGGGTTTGCAGTGACTGTCCGCAGGGGCCCCCAACTCACCGCAGCACCAGCCCTCTCTGGATATCTGTCTTCATTTTGTCGGTCAAGTGCTCCACGTTGGCCTGCAAGATGAACACCGAGATTCCGGCAGCCATCCCACAGCCGTCCAGTCCTGACACGGACCCTGTGTCTGCACGGCACGGCCACGTCCTCCAGCTCCTGCCCTGCTCTGGAGCCCTCCCTTCCCCAGTTTTCCTTCTCATTTTAGCCAGGGAGGTGCTCCTGCCCGCTCACCTTTAAGTCGTGGATAGTGAAGGGGTCTTCATAGACGTAGGCAGCGTCGGCGCCCACGGCGATGCCGGTGACCGTGGACAGGTACCCGCAGTAGCCCCCCATGGTCTCCACGATGAACACGCGGCGCTTGGTGCCCGAGGCCGACTGCTTGATGCGGTCGCAGCTCTGTGCCCAAGGAAGGGGAGGTGACACCAGGGAAAGCCACCTTTGCTGCCCCAGCACGGGACATTGGCCGCTCCAGGCCGTGATGGACGGTGGTGGAGCGCGGTGTCCCTCACCTCCATGGCGGCATTGACGGCCGTGTCGGAGCCCAGGCTGAAGTCGGTGCCGGGCACGTTGTTGCTGATGGTGGCGGGGATGACGCACATGACGATGCAGAGCTCCTCGTACTGCCCACGTGCCTCCACCAGCTGCAGCACCCCCTCGTACGCCTGCAAGCGGCCGAGGGATTGGGAAATGCCGGCCCTGCAGCCACATCCGCATCCCAGAAGGATTCCTCTGGGATGCCCACGGCCACCCCGGCCCCCGCTGAGCCAAGGATTCCGCCGCACCTCAAAGCCCCCAATGACCAGCAGCCCCTGGATGTTGAATTTGCGCACGTTCTCCACGATCTTCTCCATGCAGGTCTTGGGCAGAGTCCTGTGGTGGGGAAGACGGTGGGGCAGATAGTGGGGTGTGGATGGTGGGGACACCCCTCCCCTATGCCCCCGTCCCCAGGGCTGCACTCACCGCTTGGTGCCCAGCATGGAGCCGCCGCGGCCCAGCCATCCTGCCACATCGTGCCAGCCCACCTCGCGCACCTGCGGGCACCAGCGACACGTTCAGGGTGGGAAGAGCCCCCTTCCCCAAGCCCAAGCCCATCCTCCAGGACATCCCAGGCTCACTGCACCCCTTACCTGCCCCTTGGCCAGGCCCTCGAAGCCGTCGCTCACCACGTAGATGGTGTGTCCCTGGCAGATGCCGATGCGCACGGCCGAGCGCACGGCGGCGTTCATGCCGGCGGCCGGCGCTCCCACGTTCAGAATGGCCATGCTGAAGGGGCTCTGCGGGGACAGGGATGGGAACAGCACATCCCTGTGTGTCCCCAAGGCGGGGATGGTGTACCCTGCTGCCCCCCATCACCCCTCACCTTCTCCTGAGCTGGCTTCTGGTGTGCCAGCAGCTTGTAGATGTTCCAGTTGTTCTCAAAGCTCCTGCAAGGACACATGGTGATGTGTCCCCAGGGCATGTCAGGGAGAAGGGGGAGACTCCCCAGTGTCTCTGGGGTGTGAGTGGGGACACCCTTCTGACTGCAGGAGCCAATGGCTTCCCCGCAAGGAGAAGCCCCTATCCAAGATGGATGTCTCCCCCAGTCCTGGTCCCTGCTCCTCACCTTCCACGGAGCTGGATGGCCTCGTCAAACCTCTTCTCATCCATGGCCTTCTGCACATCCTTTGTCTTGGGCCAGGAGAAAGATGCAGCACTGTGATGCCCACATTCACAGGGAGGGCAGTGGGACCCCCACCCAAATTCCCTGGTACTCACCACCTGGACACACTCCATGAGTGGCAGCCGCACCGACTGGTTCCCGGAGAGGCTGACCACACAGGCCGGGGTGTCCGGTGTGGCCTCCAGCAGTGCCATCACCGCCTCCATCCCCATCTTGCTGCTCTGCAAAGGGACAGGGGCACCCGTGACACTGGGGCCACCAGTGGCAGCTGGGTGGGATGCTCAGGGATGCTCCCTCAGGCTTGGAAACCATGTGGCTGCTGATTCACTGCTGGAAAGCTGACGGTTTTATTTCAAAATCCATGAAATTTGGAGTAAATGAGGAGAAATGGGTGCACAGCTCTGCCCAGCACAGCAGGGCTGAACCCATCCGAGCCTCACCCCAGCTGGCAAACCCTTTCCACTGGGCAGAGGGGTGGCAGGAGCGGGGTTCCCCCTCTCTGTGTCCTCCCCTGGACCTACCAGCACGCGGTCAAAGGCGGACGGGGTCCCTCCACGCTGCACGTGGCCGAGGACGGTGACCCGCGTGTCGAAGCCCAGGCGTTGCACCACCAGCTGTGGGGAAGAGGGGACATCACGCTGGGGGACCCGCCGGTGTCCGTGGGTGCCAGGGCGGTGCCGGGGCAGTCGCTTACGTCCTTCACGTAGTTGGAGGAGATGGGTTTGCCGCTGCGGTCGATGGCGCCCTCGGCGATGATGATGATGTTGAGCCGTGAGCCCCGGCTGCGTGTCTGGCACGAGGGGAGGACAAACGGCCACCAGGGCTCAGCCAAAACTCCCCGTGAGCGCCCTCCCCTTCCCCCCATCTGTGCTGCCCGGGGGTGGCTCAGGTCACAGGCAGCTGAGCCCCCAAGCCAGCGCTGCCCCTGGCACGCGAGGGCTGGATTTGCGCTCGGCTGAGTGCCCCGGTTCACAGGGACAATGGCGGCAGCTCCCGAAGCTTCGCAGGGGCCAGGCACCGGCTGCAGGGCTCAGCCCCGGCCCCTGAGGGGACTTCCCGGGGAGAACAGGGGATGGGATGGTAGGAACCCCCCCTCACCTCCCCCAGCCTCTCGCACATGAGGTCCTCCCAGCCATCCTCTGGAGGGGATTCAGGGATGAAGAGCCAGTCGGCGCCCGAGGCCAAGCCGGACACCAGCGCCAGGTACCTGGGGGGACACGGCGGTGGCAGCACTGGCCCGGATGCGTGGCAGGCATCCTGCCCCACCCGTGGGCTTCCCCACCCAGGGGGGCTTACCCGCAGTGGCGACCCATCACCTCCAGCACGAATGTCCGCTGGTGGCTGCAAGGACACGGGTGGGAGGAGAAGGAGGCGGGTGGGTGTGATGGCCGGGGCGGAGCAGCCCCCAGCCCCCAGCCCTGAGCCGCTCACCTCTGCGCCGTGGTGGTGATGGCATCAACAACCTCCATGATGCGGTGCAGCGCCGAGTCGGTGCCGATGGTCATGTCAGTGCCGCAGAAGTCGTTGTCGATGGAGCCCACCAGCCCCACGATGTTCAGGCGGCAGTTCTTCCTCGCCACCTCCTCGCTGATCTGCCCTGGGGGGGTCACGGCCACCACACCGGTTATTTCAGGGCACTCGTGTCCCCACCACCACGGGGCTGGAGCCCAGCCCGCCTTGGGGTCACGGCGGCGGGGTGACCCTCCGGACCTCACCACCCTCAAACGCCTCCGTCCACCCACCCGGGGGTTGGGAGGGGCTCACGCACCGTCTCGGACCAGCTCCTCCAGCAGCCCAGCCCACTCGGAGCGGAAGATGTCGGCGCCGGTGAGGCTGCCATCGCCGCCGATGACGCACAGGTTGGTGATGCCGTGCTCCACCAGGTTGCGGGCGGCCCGCAGCCGGCCCGCCCGCGTGGTGAAGGCCTTGCAGCGGGCGCTGCCGATCACCGTCCCGCCCTGGGGACAGAACGGGGCACGTGCCTTGGCACACGCCTTTGGGGGGCGGGGATCTGGGGTCCCGTGGCCCCATGGTGACCCTCACCAGCTGGATGATGTTGGAGACGCTGAGCCAGTTGGCTTGTTTGATGTTGTCGCCCCCCTCCACCAGCCCCTCGTAGCCCTGTGGAGAAGCAGAGGATGGAAGTGAAAGGTACCCAGGCACGGGGGGGGGATGGATTTCCCCACCAATTATGGGGAGCAAGGGGGAACCCCAACCTCATAGATGAGGAAGACCTTGGCTCCCACGTATATCCCCATGCGGGTGACAGCGCGGACAGCGGCGTTCATGCCTGGAAAAGTGACGTGAGCTGGAGTATTCCCATGGGATCCTGTGCCCCACAGGGGATGGGATCCTACAGATGACTCTGAGGTGTCCATTCGAGCAGGGGGAACCCCATGGGACCCTGCACCCCACAGGGAATGGGATCCTATAGGTGACCCTGAGGTGTCCCCTTGAGTGGGCGGGGAACCACGTGGGCTGAGACCGGGGAAACTCAGCGCACAGCTGGGCCCGTGGACGACAACCTGCCCGGGAGCGAGTTGCTTATTCGGGGAGGGGACGGACATGGGGACGGGGACAGGGCCAAGGACGGACACATCCCCTCCTCGGGGCTCCCCCCATGGGGCCCCTGCCCTCCCACGGTGCCGGCCGGAGGGTGACGNACCGAGGGGACGCGCCCCGCCCGCCGCCGCGGAGCGACAGACGGCGTGACACGTCGCGCCGTGTCGCGACATGGTGCGCCATATCGTTCCAGACAGTGGGCACATGCCCCGGCATACCGCCCCATCCTGCGTGAGGTCGGTCCCAGAGTCCTGAAAGAATTGGCTGAAGGAGCTGCCCACCCTCTCTCCAGGATGTTTGAAAAGTCCTGGCTGTCCGGTCAAGTCCCAAGGGACTGGAAAAACCGGAGTCCTTGTCCCCATCTTTAAAAAGGATGGAAAGGAGGAGCCTGCGAAGCGAACCTACCGACCCATGGGCCTCCCCTCTGTGCCTGGGAAGGGCCTGGGACAGACCCTCCTGGAAGCTGTGGTGAGGCAGAGGGAGGACAGGAGGTGAATCGGGACAGGCAGCACGGCTGCACCACG